>PVJN01039136.1:0-19957 GCA_004026805.1 Lasiurus borealis
AAGGGAGTGGACTGATAATTCTCAGGGGGAAAGGGGTGAGGGGTGTACAGGGAGAGACTGGACAAAAATTATACACCTATGGATGAGATCAATGGGAGGGAGCTAAGGGCAGAGGGAGGGGTGGGAGCTGGGTGGAGGGGTGCTATGAAGGGGAAAAAAGAGAAGCAAATGTAATAATCTGAATAATAAAGATTTAATTAAAAAAAAAAGAAAAAAAGGTAAGAAAAGAAATGCTACAGAAGTGTATTTAAAGCAAATCTATAGTCGTATGAAAAGCAAGTCCATCCAGACATTATATAATTTTGTCTGTATTTACTTGAGTGTGTAACACCAATGGGTAAAAGGGTAAGGATGGGCTTACACATTCACACACACACACACACACACACACTCACACACACATTATTATAAACAACAAAAATCTACAATGATGCCTTAATATCATACCCATCTCACGGACCTTTTCTCAGATTGTCTCAATTTTCTTCTTGAGTTCATTACTAACACTTTGATATATACTCTGCGGTCTTTGCCATTCCTTCTCCCGCTGTAATGATCTGTAACACTGGATACTGTAAAGTACACATTGCTTTTCTCTTATCTTGGTATGTTATATGGATGGATCTTTGTTTAAATGATCATGACATTTCACGGTAGAAATGTCATACTGTATTGATCATTTTCATAATGATGGACTTTTGGGTTGTTTATAGTTTTTTATTATACAGTAAACATCTGTTTCCCAAGGATGGGGTTCTAGGTATGGATTTACTGGAACAAAAAAGGTACTTCATCTTTCTTTCTTCCCCTCTCCTAAGGAACAACATCCTATAGATATCCTCTTATGTGTAACTGTCTTATAGCTAAAAATCTCATCCACACAAATTAATTACTTCTTTACCTTGGAGTACCTTTGCATCTCATTTATCTTGGCATGTCCCCATTTTTTAAAAAATAGAAAATTTTATTGAGACAATTGCAGTTTTACATGTGAAACACTACATAGAGATCCCTTGTATACTTTGCTGGGTTTCTTTCCCCCAATGCTACAGATAGCAAAACTATCATATGATATCACCACCAGGGTAGTGACATTATTCACTAACCTTATCAGGTTTCCCCACTTTTACTTGTTCTTGTGTGTTATGTGTGTGTATTGCTTTATGCGATTTTATTGCCTGTGTGGGTTGGTATATCCACCACCGCAGTCAAAATATTGAACAGTTTCAAAACCACAAGGAACCATTGTATTGCCTTATTATATTCACACACCCGTCTTCACATTTTAAAAGGACTCTTGATATTTCGATTTACTTTCTCGCCAGGTATTACCAGAATTGAGTATCATTCTGAAAATGTAAATATTACTAGATGAACAATATCTTCACTGTCCTAGTCCTATGTTAAAGTCTTTTAACATATGTATTATCAAATTAGCTCTCAAAGAGGATTGAAAATACTCTTCTAGAGAATATGGGGCAGACGTTTTTGTGTGTTTCTCTGGTTGTACAATACCTCAAAACATTATTTTCAGCAAAAATCACATCACCGAAGCTACCAAATGTAATAAGCACACAGACTTCTGACTTTAACAAAGCCGTTGCTAACTTCATAGAAGCTCTGCTCGTGGGGTTGAGGCAACAGTATTTTTGCTTAGAGGGGATTTCTGGCTCAGGGCAGACTAGAAGGCTTTTGCTAAACTTATTTCTCAAAGAAATTTGTTCTAAATCAAAGGATATTTACATTTTTCCTAAGCCCAGTTTAGGGAAAATGTATTTTCTTCATTGGAGATAATCACTGGCAGGAGGGACTCTCTCAGTCTCTCTCGGAGAAATTAGTTTGTTACTAGTCAGGGTGATCCCATTCCCTGTGGCACACTGGCTCCTTTTGTGGGGTTGGAATTCTTACTGGTTTCCAGTGAATCAGTGGGGATCTACTTTTCCTTATAAGCTATCATTCTGGTAAAGTCAGAGCATTGCTGAACTTGGAATTGATTGTAAACAACAATATAGAGATGAACTTGGAATAGAGGTGATGTAAACAATAGTGTTGAGGGGTGAAGTGATGATGGATGACAGGTAGGATTAGAAGAGGCTGTCCTCTGACAAATACAGCCTGAGGAGGTTATTGGGCCAAAAGAGGCAATATCTGATAAAGCATCCACAGTTAGCCTGGAGAAATTAATATGTAAGATGCATAGAAAATACAATTTAATTTAGCCATGTAGTCATGCACATTTTAGATCTAGAAGTCATAAGTGAAGAAGATCAGATTCGGAAAGACCCTATATATATTTGCCATTTTAAACAGTGATAAATGCATATCACCTTTACCCCCAAAATTCTACTTTTGAGGATTTATCCTCTACATGTATTTGCATATCTGTGAAAGGGACATTTGTGCACAAGGTTTTTCACTGCAGCATTGTCTGTAACGAGAAAGCTCTCATTTATAAGTCAGCTCTAAACCCAAAGTAGGTACATTGACCACATGTGATTTGGGTTGTGATTTTTAGAGCTCTGCCAGGTTCTGAGCCACTGTTCATGTTTATCTCTTGGGCTAACACCGAACAGAGTTCTGAGGTTGGGCAGGGCACTTGGTTGGCTCTTGTTGAGAACACCTCAAGGGCTTAGGTAGCATCTCATTCTAAGAGGAGTCTGTGGGCTAGGAGTCATGGAATTCTTCTCTTAAACGTTAGCGGTTGGAATAGGAGGACTTGGGGGAATTTGTTATTTGGTAAAGTATGTAAGCAGATGACGTGAGGGATGCAGAACTGTTCTCCTCCCCCCTTTCCTCTTACTCTTTTCCCTTAGAATTGAACACCAAAAGCCCAAACTCTATCTTACAGAAAAGCCACATGAGATATTATGACTCAGAAGGGAGGTTCAGGACTGAGTTCCTGTCATTCTGAACAGACTGTTTATTTTTAAAGCATTTCCATAATTTGTTTTATAGATGTGTAATTGCTCTGATAATCTGCAGTGTACTGAGTTTGGGGAAGATCATTATTGAAGACCTAGAACTTCTGGTAAGTATTTTGATACAGAGTCCCTCTTAGCTTGTAAGCACATGAAACAAAATGAAGTATAAATTTGAAGTAAATCCATCGAACACTATTTACCTCTGACAAATTTTTGTTGTTGTTGTTAATCCTCACTCCAGATTATTTTCCCACTGATTCTTAGAGAGAGTGGAAGCAAGGGCAGAGGCGGAGAAACATCAAAGTAAAAAAGACACATAGATTGGTTGCCTTCCCTACGTGCCCTGATCAGGGCCTGGGATCTAGTTTGCAACTGAGGTATGTGTCCTTGAGCAGAATTGAACCCAGGACTGGAATCGAACCCGGGACGCTTCAGCACACAGGCCGATGCTCTATCCACTGAGCCAAACCTGCTAGGGCCGTCTCTAACAAATATTTACATTGTCATCTTCTTAACACTGATTACTGAGTTAACTAAAAATTGTGAGATAACCTCTGTTTTGGGAGGCATGAGTATGAGTTCAGTTCTCACTGTCATGACAATTTGGATAACAGCTAAATTGATCAATCAAGAAGAGCAATTAAGCACAGTTTTTAGTTAAGTAACTGGTTAGCTAAATGACTTACAAGGAGTTGTCTCCTTAAGTGGGGAGGTGGAGGAGGACACTTGCTTAAATTAAAAGCTTTCTGTCACAATTTGACTTTTGAAAAATTATGTGCCTGTACATACTTTGTTAAAAGTTAAAAATATATCTATACTTTTACCTACATATATGGGGCCAAGAAAATAAAGATAAGCATAGTATCTGTAATGAGTATTTGAAATATCCTTGAATGCTACAACTAAAGTAATTCTGGGGACAAATAAAAGGATAAAAGTGAAATACGTGAATTCTTGGATAAAATAAAAGAATCATTGCTTTGACCTAACCTTATTTGGCCTGAATTTTTGCATTTTATTATTTGTAACTTAGAGGTCTTCTAAAACATATTTTTATTGATTTCAGAGAGGAAGGAGAGGGGAAGAGAAATAGAAACATCAATGATGAGAGAGCATCATTGATTGGCTTGCCTCCTGCACTCCCCATACTGGGGATTGACTCTGCAACCTGGCCATGTGCCCTGACGGGAAATTGAACCATGGCCTCCTGATTCATAGATGGATGCGCTACCACTGAGCCACACTGGCTGGGCCAGAGGCCTTCTAGAGTTCTAGATCATGGGTTGGCAAGTGTTTTCTACCAAGGGCTGATGGTAAATATTTTAGGCTTGGCTGGTCACACAGTTGCTGTTGCAACTACAATTGATCCTTGAACAAACCCAAGGTTAGGGATGTCAACCCTGAGATGTTGAAAACTTGTGTATAACTTTTAATTCCTCTAAAACTTAACTAGAGTTGTCCCTGGGCATCTATGGGAAATTGGGTCCAGGAATCCTTGAATACCAAAATCCGAAGATACTCAAGTCTCTTATATAAAATGGCCTAGAAGCATGAACGTAGCCAGCCCTCTGTGTCTGTGGATTCCCAACTGCAGAGTGAAAATCCATAGTTGGTTTTCAATCCATAGTTGGTTAAATCCATCAATGGGGTACGAAGGGCCAACCATATTTATTTTTTAAAAAGCCACATATTAATGGATCCATGCAGTCCAAACCCATGTGTTCAAGGGTCAACTGTACTCACCTCTGCCATTGTAGTGTGAATGTTGCCATAGACAATATGTAAATGAATGTGTGGCTGTGATCCAATGCAGTGTAACTATGGACACAGATCCTGCCATTTGAATCTCATATCATTTTTTATGTGTCATAAAATACTTTTTTTTTAATCATTACAAAACGTAAATACCATTCTTAGCAGATGCAGGGTTGGTCACCTGGCAAATGCAGGCTTAGTTTTGGCAGACTGGCAGAGGAGGCGAGGCTGTGGACACTCCAGGATAATATCCTGTCACATCCTCTGAAAGGTACCTGGGGGTTAGAGGGTAGTAATGATGGGTGGGACCTATGCCTAAAATGGGACCCTTTCAACAAACATTCAAGGAAAGCATGGGCGTGAGAGTTCTGAGGCAATGATGAAAAGGTGTTGCGAGACTCTGGGATACAGAGAAAGCAATCCAATGGAGATGCCACGTGCTGGGTTCCTCAGCAAATGCATGGGTCCGTGCATCTCCCACTCATGACCTAGACCTGGACTAAACCACTGTACGTGCTCCTAGATTCTTTTCTATCAGCCTCAGAGTCCAAACTGCTAGGTGAAGCTTTTCCCTTCTACGTAGGTGTATGTCTGGTTGGCTTCTTGGCTAACCTTCCTTCTGAAGTAAGCTTCAGCTTTGAGGAGGATCATTCTGGCATCCTGGCTTACCTTCTTGTTGAGCTAGGGTGTTTAGTGGCCAAGGAAGGAAAAATATTCAGGATATCACCTGTGGCGAATCAGGGCCCTGCCCCAGAAGGAGGTGTATCTGGGTTCTCTGGAGGGCATGCAGCTTTCATGGAGGTCCATGGAGGTCCATGGAGGAAACATGCGTTGAATCATCGCAGCTCTGTTCCGTCCAGACTTCATGGAAAATCATGATGGAGTTGGAATCATTCAGCCTATATTTCTCTGACCTTGTCTATGTGAAAGAAATATTCAGGATTACCTCATCGATGGCTACCTTCCTGGGATAGATGAGGAAATGAAAATAAGGCCAACAAATTCTGTAGGTAAACGAATAAAGCACTTTTATCCAGTCTTGTAATTTAGGATTAAAACGTTCTATCTCACACAAAACCTGCCATGTCTCATCAAGACTATAAATTATAATTATAAAATTCACCTCTGTCATGACTAAGCTGTTGCTCCTTCTATCCAGGACAAGATGCACACAGATCACAAGTTCCTATTCCACACAGTAGGTGGGCGAGAGCAGGGACTAGCTCCTGGTCGTTTTCAGCAGATAATCCATCAGGCATCTTACCACGCTTGTGGCGGAGGTGATAATAGCTAGCAGGGAGGCCTGCTGTCCTCCATGTGCACACAGAGTGAAGATTAGGCCAAGGGTAGAGCTATCATAAGGCCCCATTGTGTGGGCCACTCATTTCTTCAAAAATATTTAATGATTTTCTGCTATGTAGAATTTCTGGGATAGAGCCTAGAAGAAAATAAATTCCCGACCTTTATGGCAGGTGCATTCTAGTGGAAGAGAGAGAACCAAAACATGTGGCATGTTGTAGTGATGAGGGCAAGAGGAGGGAGAGTGATGGGGAGATTACTAATTGGGATAAGTGGTCCAAGAAGGTCTTTCTAACCAGGCGGCAATTGAATAGGGCAAAGAGAGGGGCAAGAGCCAAGAGAACACCTGTGGGGGGAGATACCAAGCCAACATGGGTTGCAGGGCCCGAGGCTGGAGTGCATTTGGTGTGTTGGAGCAATAGCAAGTGTGTCTGAAGTGCAGAGGATGCAGGGGAGACAGGTGGGATGTGGGGACCTTTAAGGCTCGACTTTGACTGAGTGAGACAGGAGCCCTTGGAGGGTGTGGAGCAGAGACATGGCAGGATCTGACTTAAACCCGGCTGGTCTGGTTGAGAATGGACTAAGAGGGAAGCTGGGTGTAGCAGCTGGCTCATGATACTGAGGTAAGAAATGTTGAGGGCTTGGACCAGCTGGTCACGGTGAGGGTGTGAGAAATGGAGGAGTTGTGGATTTTAAGTAAAGCCCACAGGGTTTGTACACAGATGGCCTGTGAGGTGTGTGAGAAGGGGAAGTACCCAGGGGGACTCTAAGACTGTGAGCCTGAGCAGCCGGAAGAATGGAGCATCACTGAGGCGCCAGAAGGATACGGCTGAGGGACGACGCAAGGGCTGTGTGGGAACCCCTTTCACGTCCCACATGGTTCAGGGTTCCCGTTCTGGAGGAGGCCACACACAAATGAAAAGAGACTAGAAAAATATTAATTTGGGAATATTGGGGGGTCAGGCAGGAGCTTACCTCTAGTGGGAAGACTACCCCCTTCCTTTGGCCTTGCCATCCCTTTTAGTCAGGTTTGGGATACACCCTTTGCCCTGAAGCAGGCAATTCCAGTAACAAGTAGATTATCTTATCAGTAAGGATTCACATGATTATTTGATAGGAAAGTTCATTGTCTCAATTAGATAGGGGGTGGCTGGCTCTGACCTTTCAGAGCTTCAAGGTTGACCAGCCTTCCGAGTTCCTCCTCCACTTTCTATTAGTGAGACAATTATTGGTTTCCAGCAGGGCTGGGACACCAATGGCTCCTGGGAGCAAAAATTAAAAATCGGAGTGTATTTTTTGGGAAATATGCCTACATGTTGGTGGGCCCAGGCCCGAATCTGGCTGGAAAATTACATTTGGGGTTTGGTTCTTACAGTATTTGTTAAACAGCTGGATTAGTTGCAGAAGTTTAAAACTCGTGGCATTTTATATAAAAATCTGATTTCCTGTTCTTTAGAACCATGTGAGATCTGGCTGGGTGGCCCTGAATGACAGCCTCTTTGGGCAGGGAGTGCCCTGTGCCGTGGGCAGTCACGCCCCTTCTCTCTTTGGTCTTCTGTGCTACTCCCCGACCCTGCCAGTCTCCCCATTTGAAAATAGGAATAATATTAGTGCCTGCCTCCTGGGGTTTTGGGGAAAATTAACAGAGATAACTCATGTCAAGCAACTAGAATGGAGTAAAACACGTTCGTAGTTATTGCTGTTTTATCATCACCTGACCACCTGGTCTTGCAGGGCTTGAGTTTGCAGGTCTGAATCGTGGCTTTCGGAAAGCCGGAGGATGATCCTAACAGGGGCTGAGGGGCGAGTGGAGCTTCCCTTAATACAGGATGGCACCAGACCAGGGAGGCAGGCCGAGCGAAGGCCGCACAGCCCCCACGCGCTCAGAAAGTCGTGCGCCCACCCGGCGGCGGTGCCTATCAGCCCCGCAGATCAGGGCTCGCCTCTCCTCCTCCCCAGAGCCCGGCACAGTGGCCTGCATCACCCGGTGACTCATCTAATGGCCCCGCGTGTTTGCCCAGCTTGCGGCACCACAAATTACATTGGCAGCCTCCTTATCAGGCGAGCTAGGAAATTAAACCTAAACGGCGACGGTGTTGCTAAGTAATATGGCTGCGTACACAGACACCCGAGGCGGAGACCATCACAGCCCCATTAAAGCATCATTTTACTGTGGCTAATAAGGTTTGAAACTTTCAAAGGAAACCCACTGCCTTTTTTTTTTTTTTTTTAAGGTCAGAAAGCGTGGTAACTTGGTTATAACAAGACATAGAATTTCCCTTCCCAAATATTAGGGGTGTGCGTGCGTGCGTGCGTGAGTGCATGTGCATATGCACGGGCCTGTGATGGAAATAGATCTCCAGTCTCTTGGCCAACAGAAGCAGCCAAGCAGGAAGGGGAGATCTTGTCTCCTGGACCCTCTGCCTCAGGCCATGGGCACCTGCTGTTTGTCACCTGACTGCTGGCTTCACTCTGCCTGGGGGTGCTTCAGAGGGATGCACAGGTCTAAGGAGCCAGGGAAATTCTGGTGATTTCCCTACAGGAAAGTTTTTTCTTCAGGGGGCTTTCCTCTTTGCATAACAGGGCCTTAGAGCCGCCAGGGGTGAGAGAGGGATCGGGCCCTGGGATGCTTGGGTAGCTGAACTTCCTTTTCCAGGCAGAATATCTGTGTCCATTCCAGGGTTTGGCTCCTCACAGACCTGGCAAGCTTAGAGATGAAGGCACTGCTCCAGAGAGATGTTGTGGGGCGACCCAGGTGGGACTCGAACTCACCCGAGAAAGACGACCACCAGACAGCCAATTGGAAAATTTAGGAAGCCTTTATTACGAACTCGAGTCCGGGCTCCCGGTTCCACTGACACAGCAGGGAAGCACGAGAGCCCTGAACCTCTGCAGCAAGTGCTTTTTATCCTCAGCGCAGGAGGACTTGGCTAACTTTAATTGGCTAAGCATTACTCTTTATCTAAACTCTGATTAAGCAAGCAGCTTGGAATGCAGATGTCCTTCCTAGGGGTGGTTTGTACGACCCTGTGGTTCCTCAGAGCTGGGTGTGCCTCAGGTACCTGGTGTTTGTGTACAAAACCCACCAGTTCCTGGTTTTACTGCCTCCAGGCCTGAGGTCACCCTGACCTTAATTCGACTCCTTATGGGGGGAATGCGGTCTGGTCCTTGCCCCTCCACAGAGGGAGGCCATAGTGTAGGCCAGCAGTTCTCAACCTGTGGGTCGCGATGAGCCTAAGACCATGGGAAAACACAGATATTTACATTACAATTCATAACAGTAGCAAAATTACAGTTATGAAGTAGCAACGAAAATAATTTTATGGGTGGGGGTCACCACCACATGAGGAACTGTATTAAAGGGTCCCGGCATTAGGGAGGTTGAGAACCACTGGTGTAGGCATTTTGGGACAAGAAATACCTTCTGTGCCTCCTGCTAGGTGGGTGGTGAAGCAGGTCAATGTGTGTAGCTCCTGTGGTCAGGGGTTGGGGGCATCTGAGGCTCTAGTATCCTTTCTAGCTTCCCTCCCTGGAAGGACTCCCCCCATCTTTTCTGATCTGGCCTCCTGGGAACGTGTGTGTGTGTGTGTAAGGATGTGTGTGAACCCCCTCACTTTCAGTTAGTATCTTTAATGACATCTTTCCACAACCATGAGGATTATTTCCCAAGCCTCAGGCAGGTAGGTTGGGTCTCAAGAGTGTGGGAGTAGAGATCCCCTGGAGGGGGATGCCGGGGGGACGGGGGGTGTATTTGTCCAGGAGTCCAGAGCTCCTTCTCTGGTAGCTCAAGAGAATCTGGCCTATCCAGTTCCATCTTGGATGAACAGAAGAGTGTGGAAGAGAATACCTTGTCACTCCTGTGTGTGGTGTGAGACATGGCTGCGCCTAGACGGGTACAGGATTTTAGCCTGCGCATGTCTCCAGATCACACTTTCCTTACGTGCGTTCTTTCCATTTGGCCCGGCTGCTGAGGTTTAGCTGTCTCCCCGGGGAAGAGCTGTGCTACACATGAGAACCGTCTGTGGGCTACCTGGGCTGGCTCTGATTGGTCTGCCTGTGTTCTCACATCCTATACTCCCCTCTCGCATACAGCATCAGGGAACACTTGACCAAGCAGGGGTCAGATTTTAGTCCAGTCCCTTGTTTCAACAGAGTTGAGTCTAGATATTGACATGTAGCCATAAACTATCCCATGGTGCAGTGCTTTGCAAGCCTTGCGTCGCTGTGAGCTGTGCTTTGTTTCATGTGCGGAGGCCACAATTCTTGGGACTTCCTGGTTCGTGTTCGTATAACCAGTTCTGCTATTGCTTGGAGGCTTCCCACGTTAAATCAAGGGCTGCGTGATTTCTATCTCCTCTCCCACTATTTTCACAGAAGGAAGTGCTGGCAGCAGTTAAGCAGCGCCCACTGCATCTCTCTGAAGGGCCATTGCTTGCTTGGTCGAATAGGTGCATTTTCTTGGATGGGCTCCTTTATGACTCCTGCGGTTGGCTGCCGGAAAGACTTCCCAAACATGAGTTGGCTCCAAGCTGAGTGTCCCCACGGCTTGGCTGACCTTGTTCTGGACGATTGGTGAGTTGCTAAGCACATATATCTGTGTGTCTAGATACTTGCCCATTTCCAGCTGAATTTCCTGAGCTGGCACAAAGACGGGGGTGGGAAGCAAGAGGCACCCCTCCCACTAGGGGACTGTGGCAAGTTAGCGGAGCAGCCTCGTGTCCTAGCGGCAGTCCCACTTCATTCAGGTTTGTTTCCATCTCTGCCTCCTTGGAATGTCCTGGCTGAGTCTACTAGTAGGGTACCCGCCCCTCCTTTCCTTCCTTCCAAGTGGAGGCTGGTTAGACCCCTAGAGATGGTGGGGCACTTTCAATAGTGATAGTCTTTCCCAAAATTCTGATAATAAACTATTGTAGATTCATGGTAAAAAATGCTGAAAATATAGAAAAACACTATACAGAAGGTAAAAATAACTCAGAACTCACTGTTAACTCATAACCACTACTAACGTTTTGAAACATCTATTTCAAGATTGAGACACACACATTTACATATGTTTGTATGAATAAATTTAAAAAATGAGATCATACTATTCTTTTTTAAAAATATATTTTATTGATTTTTTACAGAGAGGAAGGGAGAGGAATAGAGAGTTAGAGACATCGATGAAAGAGAGACATTCATCAGCTGCCTCCTGCATGCCCCCCACTGGAGATGTGCCCACAACCAAGGTACATGCCCTTGACCGGAATCGAACCCAGAACCTTTCAGTCCACAGGCCGACATTCTATCCACTGAGCTAAACCGGTTTTGGCTAGAGATCATACTATTCTTTAAGTTGCTTTTTTCATTTAACGTGGTATTATAAACATGTTCTTGTGTCTTTTCTACAGCATCATTTGATGGCCTATCACTCATAAATGGACACTTTCTGGTTTATTTAACCATCTCATTACCATGTGCCCTTTTGGTTGATTTCACTATTTTCATTTTGCCATTATAATCATTGCTGTAGTAAACATCCTTGGGGTTTCCTTTTTATGCCCAAATTTAGCACATTTTAAAAAGGCGTGGGTTGATACTATCCAATGATTCTCCTGAAAGTGTGTACACATTTCTGACCAGCTGTGTATCGATGCCACTTATTGCAATTTAAAATATATCTGTCAGTTTGATAGGTGAAACATGAGCACCTTGTTAATTTTACTGTCTTGGATGATGGGAGGTTAAACACTCTCCTTGTGATTAATGAACTGGCAGGGCTGTCTTGAGCTGCCCTGCTTCCAGGCAATGGCGCTTAAGTGTCCTTAGTTATAACGGAAGACGATGAAACTGGGGCGTGCTGCCAGGGAGCCAAGGGCAGTTAAGGTACAGGTAGTTGTTGTTAGCACTCAGAATCTAAAGCCAATCTTCCTACGTCAAACATGTCAGACTTGCAGCCCGCAGGCTGCATGTGGCCCGTAATGAATATTTTTGTGGCCCAGCAAATATAATGGTATGTAAGAAATGTTTTAATAAAAATTTCATACTTTGCCCTAATCAGCTTGGCTCAGTGGATAGTGTCGATCTTCGGACTCAAGGGTCCCAGGTTCGATTCAGGTCAAGGGCATATATCTTGGGGTTTCGAGCACATCCCCAGAGGGAGTGTGCAGGAGGCAGCTGATCAATGTTTCTCTCTCTATCTCTCTCCCTTCCTCTCTAAAAAAATTAATAAAAAATATAAAAAAATTTTTTCATAACTTAATTTGTACAATTTTTTGTTATATATAACTAGAGGCCCAGTGCACGAAATTCATGCACTGGGGGTGAGGGGAGGGTCTCTCAGCCTGGCCTGCACCCTCTCACAGTTTGGGACCCCTTGTGGATATCTGCCTGCTGGCTTAGGCCGGTAGTCAGACATCCTTCTCACAGTTTGAATCTCCCGCAGTCTGGGACCTCTCACTCCTCACCACCCACCGGCAGCAGAGGCGGGAGAGGCTCCCACCACCACCACCGCTGTGCTCCCCAGCCGTGAGCCCGGATTGTGGCTAAGCGGCGCTCCCGCTGTGGGAGTGCACTGACCACTGGCAGGCAGCTCCTGCGTTGAGCTTCTGCCTCCTGGTGGTCAGTGCATGTCATAATGACCGGTTATTCTGCTGGTCATTCCTCAGTTCAGTCGATTTGCATATTAGGGTCTTATTATATAGTATTATTAATAATAAACTACAATGTTAGCTGGTGACATTACTATAATCGTGTTGCATTGATTTCCCTTCCACACCTTACACGCAGGCGCACCATTTCTCTCCACTAATACTAGCAGTGAATACTTTAGCAGCCGATGGCCATATCATTAGTCTTGGGCTGACTTGTTTGTTGCGTGCAACAGGAAATATTTTGCTTTCGGAGAACAAGAAAAATAGGTTTGTTTGCATTATGCTTATTAAATGTGCAGTGTCTGGTAAGTTAATGTTAAAAAAATATTAATTTTTATTAAAATGTTCTATCATTTTAGGTTAACTATTACTCACTTATTTCAGCCCTTTGGTTCACATATGTCTATCAAAAGAAAGCTACGTTTCTATGAAAATTGGAGCTTTGGTTTTTTTTGTGGCCCGCATAAACTTAAACCTTGCTTATTTGGCCCGTGTTAGCCTTTGAGTTTGACTGCTTGTCAAAAGTGTTTCTTTGCAATCAGGCCCTAGTGCGTCTTCTTCTGAGGATATTGCCTCCTGCAGAGCAGAGCTGGGCGGAGCATGACTTGGGGCACAAGAGGCTGGGGAGGCTCCCTGGCTCACTAGTGGATTG
Source organism: Lasiurus borealis (assembly GCA_004026805.1). Lineage (NCBI taxonomy): Eukaryota > Metazoa > Chordata > Mammalia > Chiroptera > Vespertilionidae > Lasiurus > Lasiurus borealis. The sequence goes on from PVJN01039136.1 coordinate 13,260, forward strand.
GTTTCCACCACCTCCCACCTCTCATCTCCCATCTCCCACCTTCCACCTCCCACCTCCCATCTTTCCCCTTACCTCCCCACCGTTTCACATAGATAATCATGTATGGAATATCTTTCGTTGTGCTTTGTGGTGTCTGTTCCCTTAAATCAGTGGTTCTCAACCTTCCTAATGCCACGACCCTTTAATACAGCTCCTCATGTGGTGGTGGCCCCCAACCATAAAATTATTTCCGTTGCTACTTCATAACTGTAATTTTGCTACTGTTATGAACTGTAATGTAAATATCTGATATGCAGGATGTATTTTCATTGTTACAAACTGAACATAATTAAAGCATAGGGATTAATCACAAAAACAATATATAATTATATACTGTGAAATATTTATTTCTAATTACAAATAAATGAAATTTTGTCTTGAATAGTGGTGTAGCATGGGTAACAGTCTTCATATGACAACAGTAAACTACATTGCTACATTTTGCTACACTGAGGAGCGGTGTGTTGGTTCCTAAGACCATGGGAAATAGGTGTTTTCCAATAGTATTAGGTGACCCCTGTCAAAGGGTCATTCGACCCCCAAAGGGGTTGCAACCCACAGGTTGAGAACCGCTGCCTTAAATGATGGGGTAACTAGAATGTTTGATGCCAGTGCTGACATCAGTCTGAGGTGGGTGGGTTACCTGCCGGGTAGGTAGTTTCGGACCACCTGGGTGTGGGTGCCAGGTCTCTGTTATTTCCAGGGGTACAGGCCTGCGGGAGGAGGTGAGAAGGGAGGCGAGGAGGGGAAGCCGGGTTTGGGACGCGGTCATTGTAGGCATGAGGTGTGTGCAGGGCAGACTGGCACCATCTGTAAGGCATCGCAGGCAATGTGTTGGGAGCACCCGCAATCCTGGGAGCTGTGGCTGGGCTTGGAGGAGATGACCTGTGTTCCCTTCATGATGCAAAAATGACTTATTCCAACTCGTTCCTTAGAAGGTCCAGAGGTGGGTCTGGAAGACAAAATCATGAGGAGTTTTCTCTGCTTCAGTGACAGGTTTATGAGGAGAAAGCAATGGCTGTGAGGAGGTCTGAGGGGACGCTGGTCCCTCCCTCGGAGCCTCGCCTGTGAGGCTGGGCTATAATGGCCCCTCCATCGCCTCAAACTGGCAGGCGCTGCCAGAAGAGCTGCCGAGGTGTGAAACGGCATCGCCAGCTGGAATGTGGGAAAGAGGGCGGAGGTTTTAGGTGGTGTTTCTTTTCCTCAGAATGGAACGAAGTCGTAAACAAGCTCAGAGAGACCACCGGCAGCAGAATCCAGCATGAATGCCTATGGCTTCTGAGGTGCTGAAAATGGAGAGGAATTCAATCGCGTCTTTCACGTTGGGTTTTGACTCTGAAGCAATTTGGACAAAGCTAACTGTAGTCTGTTGACAAAAGAGGCTCTGCAAGGTAGCATCATGCCACAGGGATCAAGACTTTCACTATGACAAAAACACCCTGCCCACGGGTTTGTTTATTGATTTTAGAGAAATGTGATTTTTTGATTTTATTGATTTTAGTGGGAGAGAGAGGGACAGGGACAGGGAGAGGGAGAGGGACAGGGAGAAAGACAGGAACAGGGACAGGGACAGGGAGAGGTGAGAGAAACATTGACCAGTTGCCGGTAGCATGAGGGCCAACCGGGCATTGAAACTGCAACCCCGGTAATGTGCCCTGGTCAGGAATTGAACCCACGACCTTCTGGTATACAGGACGACACTCCAGTCAACTGACCTGGCCAGGGCCTCAAACTCTCTTGAGGCGATAATTCTGGACACCCCGTAGGTCTCCAAGAGCTTGAGGCTGAGACGATCAGAGCCAGCCCCCCTTGCTGTGAAGGGACCGGGGCCTCTAGGCGCTGAGTGCAGAGGCGAGGCGGAGTGGGGGGGCGGCACACACAGCTGGCGCCCCCAGGAGAACCGCCTGGTGGAAGAACTGCAGACATGTATTTGGCGGAACCGCGCGGTGAGCCAGCATTTGTTCCTCATCACAGCGGAACTGCGTTGTGTTTTTCAGGGCGCTGCCTTGCTCTTCGGAATGCAAACTATTTCCCAGAGGTTACTTGAATTTCAATTTTTCAGTCGATAGTTGAACAAGCGCTCAGCCTCACCAAAGGGGCAGTTCTATCACAGGCGTGTAGAGGAAGGAAGAGTGTTCTACAAGCCGTGGCAGCCCATGTCGGAGGAGCTGGGCATGAACCCCAGTCCCAGTGAGGGTGCGGGGGGCGGGGGCAATGTGGGCTGCGTGTGGCAGAGTGAAGATCGCCGAGTCAGACAGAGGAGACGCCCTGGAGGCCTCGCTCCCACTCCCCCTTGGAGGCACCCAGCCCCGTTTTGTGTGCCAGATCTGTGTGTAACTTAGCAGACACTTAGACAGGCATGAGCAGAGCAGGAACAATGGGCTGGGACAGAGGGTCGCCGGGGCAGAGCCCCAGTGCCTAGCAACAGGCGAAACGATGGACCTTCACACCCTTAAGCATAAGCTCCTGGAAGATGACCTCTGGCTTCAGCTGTGTTTCAGGTCCAGGCCCAGAGAAGCAGCAACATCGGAAGGAACGACGCCATGGCTGACATCAGGAACAGCTGCAACGACGGATGACCCGCTGGTGCCAACCAATCGGTGGGGCACCTGGGAAGCTGCTGTATATTCCATTGAGATCCTCCCCTGAGACCTCAGGTAACAGCCCTCAGGGTGGAGGACCCAGCGTGGCTCTCTCTATGGAGCACGCTAAGCCTCCCCCACCCCTTCTGCCCCCTGGGTTCCGGGTGCACCTGGGCTGGGCCCAGCCTCTCCTGCCTCTGCACGTGTCCGCAGCCCCTGGAGCAGGGAGCGGCACGGCTCCCATTTGTGATCAGGGCAGGGCTTCCGAGGCTTAGGAGGTGCCTGTGCGCACGCGTTCCTCATCATCGACTCCTTCCACCGGACATGTTCCTGGGAGCAGAATGGCAGGCTTATGCGGTGGGTGTACGTTTAATTCTTTTCAGGAACTGCCAACTGTTGTCCAATGTGGTTATACCAGTTTACACAGCAGCAGCAAGGAGGTGGTCCACTGGGCACAGCAGATAGCCAATTACGCGGACGCTGGGCGCAGCGAAAGGGAGTGACGTTACTACTCGATGCTCTGGAAAAACTCGAGCTCCCCCGGGGCGTCCAGATAAGAGGCCTCATAGAGCACAAATCGTAGGTCGTCACGAGCCAGGGGCTGGGAGTGGGGGGTGAAAATGCGAGACCGAGAACAAGGAAAGGGCAGTAAAGTACATTGCAGGTCTGGAGGCCAGCTTCAGCGGCCCTCAGTCTGGTTGCGTGGGGGACGTGACCAGGGGGTTGTTCCACTTTAGGGCTCAGGAGCCGAGACCCAGTTTAAGGCCTGATGTTATCTTCCGCCTCACAAAGCCACACCTTGTGACCATTGGTCAGGGCCTGGCCGTCGCGTCTGGCTGCCTGAAGGAGCAATAAAATGTCAGGGGAAGGACCCAGGCTTACAGACATGCGGCGAGGAAGCTAAATTGAGTGCTGGGGCTACATGTTAAATAAAAAAATCATACATTGAATCGGGGCTTTCGGTTTCACCTTCTTTCTCACCATTTCCAGTTGGGCAGTCTCCCCGGCACGCTTTTTATTCTTCCCCGTATATCAAAGTTGGTGCTTTTCAAATTAAAAAAACAAAACAAAAAAACCATGTATTTTTTTTTAAGAAGCAGGACTTTAACACATAAAAATGATCATACCTAGACCCCCCATAAATAAAGTGGGCAGGGAGATAGACGCTTTGGCTGGCAGGTCGGAGTGTGTGGAGCCTGCAGCCCCAGGCACCTCTGCCCGCTGTAGGGCCCCAGGGAGCGCAGACAGGAGTCCCCGCTCTGTGACAAGCCTGGGTCAGCTCACTTTCAGTTGAGCTCTGGGCCTGCCAGAGTCATAAAGAGACTCCCCAGGCCTGGGCCCCCGCTTCTCTGCCAGCCGCGCTGAAGGCCTCCTGCAGGGCCATGGAGCCGGTGGCGGAGGCGGCTTCCTGGAGGCCTGGCGATGGCGAGGCCACTTCTTGCTGGACCGAAAGGGTATTTCGGTGTCTCGGTACTCCCTTCCACGGTGGCGTGTCAGTCACACTTTCCGAGTCCTAGACAAACATCAGGGGCGGTGCAGCGCCAGGTACCGGGGACAAAGAATCAAATTGGGAACACTGGATGTGAAAGAGATTTTAATAAAGATTGAACCGGCTGCGTGCGTAGGTTCTGCCACTCCTCTTATTGCGATCTTGACAGTGATGCAGGTGGGAAATGAAAGGCTGAGCCGGAGGCGATTCATATCCCGGGCTCTGACGGCCCAGGGCAGCCCCGGTGGTGGCTGGCGACAGACGGAGACTCCAGGGGTGCCTCCTGCCCTCCGTGGGTTGCGGGTCTCCCACGTCTGCCCCCAGGCGCCCACGCAGAGGTTTCTCCAAGTGCCCATGGAGCCCGAGGAAAGCAGGTGCCCCGCCCCTTCACCTCCACTCAGCATCCAGGCGGGGCCCGAGGGGCTGGGTTTTCACCAAGCTCTCTGCACGCTCCTTCCTCCTCCTCCTCCTTCTAGCGTCTATTATGGACAATGTTAAGCCTGTCCCAAAGTAGGTGGAATTCGTATCATGAGCCCCTCTGTACCCACAGCCCAGTTTCAACAGTGACCCATAGGGACACTCTGGCTTCATCTTCACCCCAACTCACACCCCACATATTATTATTATTATTATTATTATTTAATATATTTTATTGATTTTTTACATAGAGGAAGGGAGAGAGATAGAAAGTCAGAAACATCGATGAGGGAGAGACACCGATCAGCCGCCTCCCGTACGCCCCACAGTGGAGATGTGCCCGCAAGCAAGGAACATGCCCCCGACCGGAATCGAACCTGGGACCTTTCAGTCCGCAAGCCGACGCTCTATCCGCTGAGCCAAACCGGTCTCGGCCGCCTATTATTTTGAATCAAATCCCAGACATCATATTATTTCATTCATAGACTGTGGGTATGGTTGAGATAAGGGCTTTTTGTATTTTAAAGACAAAAATCTCACTATCATAATCCCATCTGAAAAACTGAGCAAAGGTTTCTGGGTGTTTCTTGGGCAGAGTCCGGTGTGAGGCCGCTGTCTGATTGGGAGGCCACGCCTGATACGTTGGAGGAGGATGTGCATCTGTAAGACTTTTTATGGTCCGGTTTACATCCCATATCATTTTACATTAGTTTCAGGTGTTCAGCATAGTGATTAGACAACGGTAGACGTTACAAAGCCGCCTCCTTGGTATTTCTTGTACCCGAATGGTACACACGTAGTTGCTACATCTTAATGATGATATTCCCTATGCTGTGCTTTACATCCCCGTGACTGCTTTGTAACTACCAGCCTGTACTTCTCAAAACTTTTCTACTGCCCAGCCAGATGGTGTTCGCCTCTCTGGAGGGGCTGGTGGCTTTGAAGGTCTGGGGACAAGCCACTTCTCTGCCTGCTTTTAGATGCCTGGGGAGGCCAAGGTGTGTCCCCCAGAGCCTGGTCTGTCCAGAGGCTGTTGCTTCCTGGCCGGTTGGACACTCTAGCCCTGCAGCTGGGAAGACGGTCCTCCCTGCCAAGCCCCAGCTCCTGAGGTGTTCACAGGAGCTCGCTGGCGCGACTCCTGCAAAGGTGTCTGGTACCTGCCTGGTGAATCCTAGTCTTGACCTTGGCGGGTTGTAGAGGAGGAGAAATGCTGTGGGGAAGATGGCCTTGGCTTTGGAGTCAGGAGGTTCCGTTCCCCTCTGGCAGGGTCGGGGATGGGGGCTCAGGTGGTACAACCATTATAGATGGGAGTTTGATGACATCTCTCCAAATCACAAACGCCCGTCCGCATCCCTTGACCCAGCAAATCCACTTGTGCAAAGCGACATGTGTACCAGGAGGTTCAGTGCAGTGTTTGTGATAGCAGGGGACTAGCAACAGCTCATGCCCATCTGTAGTGGGCACGTCACATGACGTGAGGTTATTCCGAACAATAGTCTCCTGGAAGGAAGGAAGACGGCAGCTCTGTGCAGCGACTGCCCAGAATGATCTTCAGGGACGCTACTGAGGGAAAAAGGCAAGATTGAGATGTGCTATCTTTTGGTTTCCCACTCTTTGTGCCTTTTTAATTTATATGCAGAGAATGTGTAGGAACAAGTTGTAAGAAATTAAAATCCAACTTTGTCCCTGGGGTGGTGACCTAGGGAGACAGTGGTGGGAGGGAGATGTGTTTTTACTGCAAACTCCTTTGTAAAACTTGAGTTTTCGACCATTTGCATGTGTTTAAAATGAATGAAGTCTATTTAAATAAAGCCGCTGGCAGTTCTGGGCTGTGTGATTTTGGGGAAGCCACGTTTGTGAAGTCGGGACCTGGGTTTCAGTTACAGAGCTGCCAGGAGGTGAGAACTGACAGGTAAGCAGGCTTCTGCACAGGCTGTGACTCAAAGGGCGTTCAGGGAGTGGAGCTTACCTGTTTATGATTATGCTGAAGTTGTTACCTCTGGACACCAGGGCAGGGAGGACAGTCCCAGGCTAGGGGACAGTGGGTGGGGAGGGTGGGGAGGCCTTGAGCGCCTCGAGGGCCAGGATGGTCTCTTTGTCATCTTTGCCCCCTCCAGCCACTTCCATGCCTCTTCCCCCCCACTTTCTCTCTCTCTCTTTCTTTCTCTCTC
>PVJN01039137.1:0-19841 GCA_004026805.1 Lasiurus borealis
CCATCACATTGGCAAAAAGTCAAAAGCTTAACAATATACTCTATTGCTGAGGCTCTGGGGAAATAGTCAATTTTATTCAATGATGGCAAAAATTCAAGATGTATAACACCTATGAGTCATGGTTATACCACGAAGTAGAATACTTCACAGCCATAAGATAAAGGTAATTATTTGCAGGATTCATTTTTAAGTAAAGTAATAATGATATTGAAGTGCAAAAGATTATATATAGTATGCAATGTTTCAGTAAAGAAGAAGAAAAAATAAAAACAAATGAAAATGTAACTTCCTGTATCTAGAAAGTATAAGGACAAACCTGAAAGCAATAAAACTAGTTACTTTTAGAGGGCCCTGGAAAGAATAAAGGAAAGTTATGGGAAGGAAACTGTATCAGTTTGGATATACTTTATTAAAGAAAAATGCTAGATGTGATTAATATAAAGTTTTACACTTTATAGCTTTTTTTAACTTTAGATTTTAGTTTAGATGCTTGAAAGCATTGTTGTATTCTGGCAATCATCAACAAATCAACAAACGACAAGTGTTGGTGAGGATGAGGAGAAAAAGGAACCCTTGTGCACTGTTGGTGGGAATGCAGACTTGTACAGCCACTGTGGAGAACAATATGGAATTTCCTCAAAAAGCTAAAAATGGAACTCCCATTTGATCCAGCAATCCCACTCTTAGGAATATATCCTAAGAAATTAGACATATCAATCAGAAAGGATTTATGCACCCCTATGTTCATAGCAGCACAATTTACAATAGCTACAATTTGAAAACAACCTAGGTGCCCGTCAGAAAACTATAGTACATCTACAAGATGGAATTCTGTGCTGCCATTAAAAAGAAGGAATTCTTACCATTTGCAGCAACCTGAATGGAACTGGAGAGCCTTATGCTTAGTGAAATAAGCCAGTCAGTGAAGGGGAAACACCACATGTTATCACTCATTTGTGGATAATAAAGAACATTATAAACTGATGAACAAAAGGATAGACACAGAGGCAGTAAAGCATCAGACTGTCAAATTACAGCAGGAAGTTTAAGGAGAGGTGGGGTAGATAAGAGATCAACCAAAGGACTTGTATGCATGCATATAAGCATAACTAATGAACACAAGACACTGGGGGCTTGGAGTATGCCTGGGAGGGGTGGTGGCAATGGGAAGATATGTATACATGTAACACAATAAAAAAATTAAAAAAAAAGAAAGAAAGAAAAAAGAAAGCATTATTGTATTCTAAATATGATATTATTGGGATCCAGAGATTTTACTATTAAAAAAATAAAAAGGACACATGAAGAAAAAAGATAGTTAAAGAACAAACCTAAAGAATTTGGATTGGAATTGGAAATATCAATATGAACCCATAATTTCTAATATATATATTAAAATATTTTTATCTGCCTTCTGCATGCCCCTACTGGGGATTGAGGCAGGCTTGATCACTCCCAACTGCCCTCCCTTGCAGGTCTGGTCCTTGCCAACTACCCTCCCCTGATGGCCTTCTTGTAGTGTCCATCTTGTGTCCACATGGAGGCAGGATCTTTTGATCACATGGGGACAGTCATCTTGTGTGTTGGAGTGATGGTCAATCTGCATATTACTCTTTTATTAGATAGGACAGAGGCCTAGTACATGGGTAGGAGCCAGCTAGTTTGCCCTGAAGGTTGTCCTTAATCAAGGTGGGTGTTCCCTTGGGTGTGGGATGGCCTGGGTGAGGGGGCTGTGGTGGTTTACAGGCCGGCCATGTCCCCCTGCAACCCAAGCAGAGGCCCTGGTTTCTGGGATTTATTTATATTTTACAATTGAAACTTTGTAGCCTAGAGCGGAGCCAAGCCTTCTGCTGGCACAGCCATTGAAACTTTGTTGCCTTAAGCTTTGGGTTTTCTGAAAGCTTGGTTTCCTCCATCGCCAGGGGCAACCCAAGCCTCCCTCCTGTTCTCTCTGTAGTCAGAGCTATCTTTGTTGTGTTAATTTGAATACTCACTCTAATTGGCTGGTGGGTGTGGTTGTTAGGCATGGCTTGTTGGTGTAGCAGAGAGATGGTCAATTTGTATATTACTCTTTTATTACATAGGATGTTAAAATGCAGTAAACTAAATTATGTTTGATTAGGTAGTGATTATTATTATATTATGAAGACTATTTAAATGAATAGGAATGTCACTTAAAGTATCTGTATTTGAGTAGATAGTGATATAGAGAATTTTCACAACATATATTCTTTTTTTTTAATTTTAATTCTGATGTTCAGAGACCAGCCATATATGGCCAGGTAAATGGTGTGGCCATGCAGAAGATGGACTCATTTTCTAGAGATACTATATCAGTGAGATTCTGGAACTAGAACCATCATAAGGAAAGATAAAATGTGGGGCCAAAGAGGGTATTAAGAGAAAATCTGCACATTAAAATAAGGGGCCACAAGTCCTCCTCTGCCTTGATCTCTGAAATTAGAAAAGATCATGGCCCCTTCCCACCTCTTCCAAACTGGTGGTCTCTATCCAATAACTGATTTAGAGTTATGAAGGCCTAGCTTACTTGTAGTACATAATTAAGAGCCAACCTTCATTTTCCTAACCAATATAATTTTAAAAGTAACAAGATTTTTAGAAGAGCCCTATCACTTTCAAGTGGTCTCATGTCATCTTTCAGGTTCTCTTTACATGGATGATCCCTGTACCCGGAGTGGCTGAAGCATCAGCTACTCCTTCCTCAGATACTTCTTGTTTCAAAAACTGTAATAAGCTGCTCTCTGGCATTTCTTAGTGTCTCCATACCTCATTTTTTTCTTTGACTGATTTTCCAAAATTCACTTCAAAACCTGAGTTTGTAATGCATTTATTTTCATCTATTTTAAAAATATTTTCTATATTCTTTGCTAAATGCGGGGAGCCTGCTGGATGTGTTAGTCCCCAAGAAGCACCTTATCAGCTTGTGGAGCATTGCTGTACCTTTCTCTCTCTCAGAGGAGTCTTCATCTAGCACCTTTGGCAGTATCAACATTCTTCTCTGCTACAATGATCAGAGGTAATATTCTACTCTCTCTCAGGAAGAATCCTTTCTGATTGTATTCTAAGCTCCAAGTGCATTCCTTGTACAACTCCACAGTGCTTTCTGTGCAACACTTTATTTGTTATGAGACTCAGGTATATATTTGATGTTAATTAATGTTTATTGGCCAGCAGACAGATTTTTACATTTATAAGATGCATTAAGTTGTTTTTATATTTTCAAATATCCCATCTCAATAATACCAACAGCAGCAACAATCACTTAAAAATGTGTTCTGTGTAACTGCCAAATGTATTTAGAAAGTTTTATATTATTAAACCAAGGCCCAGGGATGACTATAATTATGTTGTAAGCTCATTTCAATGTTCCAGTTTTTTTTGTGTTTTCTTTTTTTTTTTTTTGTCACCTTCTCTGAAGGACCCTAGGCACTAAAGTAGAAATGATCACATAGCCAAGGGTGCATTGAAGAACGGTAGTTTTGGCTAACAATATTGTGTCCACCCCATGGGCTTGTAAAGCACACACTCAGGTAGTACTGTTGGCATTAAAGGAAATGAAAGTGTCATAGTGAATATGAAGGCAGATAGATATCAGCCAGTGTGTAATACTAATGGGAAAAATTAAAAGAGAAAAGATCAAGTCAAATGAGAATAAATCTAAGTATTCCAAATAAAAGTCCAATTAAGAAAGTGCTTACTGGAGATGAAATGTGTTTTAGAGAAAGATAACTGCACTTCCTGTTGGTTCTGAAAAAAAAAATCGTTAATTGCTATCGCTTCCAGTTTGGGGCCAACCACTAGATGAAACTCCCTGAATAAACACACACATAAAGAAAAATAAATTACTTCATTATATTAATAAAGTTATCCAAAGCATATTTTCACCTTCAATAGTACTTACAATCAAGATTTGGTCTCCTAATAACTCTAGGCAAAAGTTAAAATTAACATAGAGCTAAGAAAAGGACTCTATTCATACCAAACCACTCAAAATTAGGACCAAAAGTGTCTGAAGCCAGGTAGTTTATTATCTATTTTCTTCAGTGTGGCCTCTATACATAATTACAACTAGAAAATTCAGATTATTTGATTTTAGTTTAAACACACACACACCCACAAACACAAACACACACACACATATAACCAATTTTTAGACAAAAATAAGGTAATTGAAGAAAGATGTAGCATAAAAATAGATGTTTAGCTTTGGCAAGATCTGTGTATAAGCAGTTCTGTGTATAAGCTCTATGAACTCTAATAATTTCCCATTCTAATAAGTGAGGAAGACAGTCTGATGAAAGAAGTGTTTTCTAGGGAATAATCTTGTTCAAATGTAACAGCTGACCTAGAATGTGAGAGAGGATAGGAAAAAATTTCACAACCCTCTTTTATTTTGCTCACTATGTGGTCTGAATAAGAACACTTATAATTGATTCACCATGAGGTTCATAAGGCTATCTACCTAAAATGTATCCAAAAATGTTGAGAAATAAAATAATCAAGAGACAGTATAACAAAAGGAGAAATCCAGTGTTTACTTTACTGATTACTTAGATTTGAAAAAGGATAACTAAAGTAGTAAAGTGTACTTGCACATGTGGCTTTTCTGCTCCTGTCCCCAGCATACCTGCAAGGGTCTTATGTCTCACATTCAGGTTAGCCTCACCTCCATTTAGTCTAGAAAGCCATCTATAATAATAAAAAAAGTCATCTATAATAATAATTATGCAAATAGACCGAATGGCCAACCAGCAGAACAACTGTCTGGACAACCATGCTATGACACCTACTGGAGCCAGGCCAGCCAAGGCAGGTGCAATGCAATTTGTTGAGGCTGGCCATTGTCCCATGATCACCCTGCAGAGGGAGGCCCAGGCTACCTGGCCAGTGGTATTACAGTGGGTGGGCGGGGCCTCCCTCTGTGGGGTGATCAAATATGGGTCTCCTGGACTGTGAGAGGGTGCATGCCAGGCTGAGAGATTCTCCCCATCTCCCCACCCACCCAGTGCATTAATTTCATGCACTGGGCTTCCAGTTGAGAAATAAAATGAAATCTGGAAAGAATGGTTTATTCTAGCCCCTCTGAGTAACAAATGAGGAAAGTTGAGTTCCCCATAGCATGTGTAAACAGCAGAAAGTTACACAGCTAGTTAATGGTCAGACTTATACTAGAATATTGAAATTTTTGAGAATATATGCCTTTTTGTGCATTTGGTTTTTAAAATTTGTATAAATAATTCTCAGCTCCTTCTTATTATCATCTTATTTATTCTGTCTCTCAGTCTAAGCAATCATTGTGTATTTATTCATGACAAATACTTGGGACTTTCTGGATGGTTGGAAAATAATAAGAAATTAGGTCTTTAATCATATTTTTCTCTACTCATTGAAAAACATAATCTTTAATTTCACATTGTTGTGCTACTAGGTGAGGGTCTCAAGATTTAAGTTGCATGAGAAAGAATGTGCATATATTTGAAATTGAAACTTTAGGTTATAAATATCAAATGCAGTTTGTAAGTGTACTTTGCATTTCCTGTGGTATATTTTCATACAATTTTGTATTTGTGCTCATTGGTTCTTGATAGTTTATATATATGTAAGGAATCATGACCTGGGTATATGGATTAGTAAAATATCTATATTAACTTGTGAAATGTGATTAAAAAAATGGGTTCTGAAGACTCTTACTAGCTCTTAATGGTTGTTGAGATCTTGAATGGGTGACTTTATCTCTTAGTTTTCTCATTTGACAAATGGGAAAATAGTACGTATCTCCCTTGTCAGGTTGTTGTAAATATAAAAACCTGTACTGATTTTTATTACTGATGCCTCAGACTTATTTTTCATTCTTATATTTATTTTCTCTTTCTCACTTACTATTAACTTTCTCACTTACTATATCATAGTCATAAGTAATTTTATATCCCATTGGAATATGGCAAGATTATACATAAAAATGCAATAAATTTCCCTAAAAACAAAAATACAGGAAATAGTGAGCCAGAGATTATTAGCATGGTAACTGGCAAATTCAAAAGTGATAATGCTTAACTGGCAAAATGGACTTTGATCTAAAATATATCAAGGCATATCACATAAACTATATTATACTAATATTCATCTAAACTAACATGAGCAGGCACTAAAAAATAGGAATATTTTTTATAAATCTTATTTCCTCTCTGGAAATTTAGAAATTTATATGAAGGGTAAAAATTTTACTATATCATTGCACTTAGACAAACATCTACATTAAAATGAGCACTTTGCTTTGGGCTGAGAGGTTAAAAAAAAAGCACAACTCTTAAATTTTGATATATCTCCAATGTATTTTATTATGTATTTTAGTATAACTATTGGCTTTATGTATACTTAAAAAATGGTAAAAAACAATTGGCTCAATGTGTTGCTTAAAAGACACACCATTAAAAAATATAAAAACAAACTACGAATTAAAAGATATTTGTATCAAATATACATTGACATATTAATATTTAGAATATATAAAGAAAATAATAAATTACAATTAGAAAAGTAAACAAAAAGACAGGAATAGGCATTCGGGTGAGGAGGCAAGAGAAATCATCAGTAAACAGATGACCAGGAAAAAAAAAGATAGCTCTATTTGTATTATTTCATTTTTTTTAAGCTGAAGGTAGAAGCATATTTGTTTAACTTATTAATCATTATATTTCACTTATTTTACATAAAAATATCTACGTGTATCTAATAGGTATAATCTTTTGATGTCTGATATAATAATAATAAAAATGATAGTAAAATTAATAAAAAGCAATGCCTGGAAAGAAACTTTAAAAAAAATAGTAATCCTATCAAATGAAAAAGTAATATGCAAATTAAGCATCATTCCAACATACAAAATTACTGCCTCATGTGGTCCAAAGACCCCATGTGGACACAAGTTGGCCACCACAAGATACTCTGCAGGGGAGAGCTGTTGGGAGGGTCCAGGCCAGCAGAGGAGGGGAGTTAGGGCAATGAAGCTAGCAGGGGAGAAGTTAGGTATCAATCAGGCTATCAGGGCAGTGGTTAGGGGGTTATTAGGCTGGCAGGCAGAAGCAGTTAGGGGCGATCAGGAGGGCAGGCAGTTGAGCAGTTGGGAGCCAGCAGTCCTGGATTGTGAGAGGGATGTCTGACTGCCTGTTTAGGCCTGATCCTACCTAAACATCCCTCGAGGAGTCCCATATTGGAGAGGGTGAAGGCTGGGCTGAGGGACACACACACCCATGCATGAATTTCGTGCACTAGACCTCTAGTGATGAAAAAATAGTAACATTTTTAAAATGGTTACTAAAATTTGTTTAGTTCTTTTTATTTATTTGACATTAATCTGGTAATTTTATATAATTTTATGAATATGTTGTTTAGTAAATTGGATATTTTAATAGGTAGATTTTATTAAACAATTAACACAATTTAAAGATTAAGAAATATACATTGCCCCAAATTTCCAAAATCAAGATAGAGAAACACAAATATAAACTGGTGGTAGTAGACATTAACTTGGTAAATTTCAAAGACATTTTCTTCACTCATGCTACTCAAACATCTGTCCATGGCACTCTCATGACCAGAGTGAATCACTATAGCAAACTGATGTTTTTACTTTCCCCTTTCTGACTCCTTGATGGTTCAGTAGCCATTCATTAACAACCAAATGATTCCTTGAATTCTTTAGCATAAGCTCATCAGGAGTTACATTTAATTACACTGAGTGATTGTTCATTTTAAAGATGTTACCAGGATATTTTTTTCCAACCAATATTTTGTTCTAAAATAAACTTGTTTGGAATGAGTTTTAGATGTTGTACAAACATTCCAAGAAGCAAAACTGTAGGGGCAATGTAATTAGGTTGGAAGATCTGCTTTTCCAGAGCCCATTTGCTTAAACAGAGCTCATGATACTTTAGCACTTTTTCATTTCCGAGGCCCCATAATTTTACTTGGGGTTCTTTCTGGGCCCATCTCACAACATACAGTTTTTCAGTCCATCCTTTGCCTGGCTCTTCTGTAGAATCTTCTTCCTGTGCCACACAGTAATTTTTTTTTGTTTATATCATATTTCAGTATAGCATATTGATCATTGTTTTTGTTCTTAACTTTTATACTGAGGAGCACTACAGTATATAATATTGACTGTCAAAATGCTTCTAGTTGGGAGTCCTTTGCCAGTAGGCTAAATTTGAGCCATATGTGAATCTAATGGGGTGAATGTCAAGGTCTGTTGCTAGGCAGGTTGAATTCATTTCTGCCTACAAACACCACTTGCAGCTCATCTGAGCGAGTATCGCCATTTCTGTAATCCTGCAAAGTAGGCATGCTACACAGTCTAATCTGCACTCTGTTTCATACAGCAGATGGCTGGCTGGTTGTTTCTACATATAAGAAAGCAGAAGTAGCATCCTGAATGATCTATAAATAAACAGTACATGAAGCATCCTTTTGGCAAGTATTGTGTAATCATTTTAGTTTATGGAAGTGGATCCTGTTACAGGTTTCCTGTTACGAATTTAAGGAATAATTATATTTATGGCAGAAAAATATATAGGTGATAAGGACAAGAACTCATGCTGCTCTTTTATCTTTAGCACTAAGACTCCTCTATGTTCTTTGGTAGAGGAATGAATGACTTGTTCTACTAAAAGGAATGATCTTCACATAGTCATTTTATTAATTTCTCCAAGAAAGAACAAATAAGCTTATAGAAATAAATAACAGCTGTTTTTTTTCACATACTGATGCATGTCCATGATAATCTTGTTAGTGACTCAGTGGCCTCAGGTATATCTCTAAACTTCTCAGAATAATTAAAGACTTTTCTATGAAATGCTGTGGTGGGAAGAACTCAAAAGATCAGAAATACAGACAGTAAATTATAATCATCAATGCTTCATGGAAATAAATTTTTCTTTTTGATCTCTTGAGGAATCACACAGAAGCTAAATTATTCATTGAACTGAATTAAGATTTACAACAAAAGTTTTCTCCCAATAATTGTTTGTTAACTAATTTTGATCATTGTGACAGGCTTTGGGAAAACCATTTACACACATGTGGTACTCACATTTTCTGTATGCTTATATTGTTAATATAAGTAGTAGTTAATAGTATATTTAGAACTACTTCCTAAACAGAGTTTAATAAAGCTCAAGCTATAGGCAATATCTATATACACAGGGAGATATTAGCATCAGTGTGTGTGAGTGTGCATTTTCTACAAACTCAATAAATTGCTTAGAAAATTTGTAAAATGTAAAAGTGCAAACTAATGAATAAAAAAATTAAATTAAAATGAGTAGCCTAAAGGTATAGTGATCAATATTTTAGACGAGGCATATACTTTTGAAATAATGTGAAATTGTAAGATTTCTTTGAAGGATAGTGAACTGCGTCATTGCTAATTGTGTTAGTTTATGATTAACTGATGAGGAAATCTCCTGCTAGTTATTCTTTTGCTAGAATACATTTTGAATTGCTATTTTGGATGAAAAATATTAAAAAAGTAACAGATGCAAGAAATATTCTGATTATTTCCTAGTGATAATTTCTTTTCCATCCACAAAACTCATCTTCATTTTATGTATTTTCTTGCTAATATGAATTATGGTATATGGAAGGAAATTTATCAATGAAGAATGACTGATTAATAGGAGTAAAAATCAAGATTTGGCCTCATTAATAATGTGCCAGTGTAAGTGGCAAAAGTCAAGAGCTTTCGTAGGCCAAGGCAGAGGTCCAAACTTGCTGAATACTTTCCATAATGCAAGTGAAAAGAAGTAAGAACTGGAGCTTCCTATACCAAGCCTTTAGGGGTTGGAGAGCTTTATTGACAGTGTTTCTATTTAACTTTCATACCTGTTTTGTTGGCTAATCAATACCATGTATTTCTTCATGTTCCCTGACCCTAGGACATTTGCATATCCTCTTCTTTCTGCCCACAATATTCTTCTTTCCCTGCAACATTTTATTTATCTCAGAGGCTTCACCAGGAACTAATGTTGAAGATCATTGTATTCTCCTGGCCAATTATATACAAAACTCTATGTACTTATAGTTATTTTAAAATTAATAATTTCACTCTAATTATCAGAGATCAACGATATCAGGATAGGATTGCTGTCTTGGGAAGGTTAGAGAGTGAGTATTTGTCAGTTGATAAAAGCACTTCAATAGATTATGTGCAGGGCACCCTTCTGGGTAGAGAAGAAAGAGTAGCTAGTCTATTTTCACAGCCAATGCCATTACAGCATATCCATTGGAACCTTGAAAAACAAATTTAAGAGGAAAAAACAGGGGAGCCAGAGTCTGCAGTTTCCGTGTGAATGGGAAGGAATACAGCATAAGGATACGGTGCCTCTACCTGTCCTGAAGCAAAGCACAGCTGTGGGATCATAGCTTCCGCTTAGTATTAGCTCTGATCTATCGTATTCATTCCTCATGTTTATAAAATAGAATTAAATAATACTGACCCATGATGAAGAACAAAACATGAGGAGAGAAAAGGACACCATTTTGTAATCAAAATCTACTACCCACCCATTTACAAAAGATGAAACAAAATATATGAATTACAGATAATAGTTGCTATAGTAACATCAAAATCTATATATCAGTAAATAAAATTATAATATGATTGTACAAAATAAAAAAAATTAAATGAGTCCTTTTTAGTATGGTAATTAATGCAGATTCCGGAGTCAGATTCCTTGTTTGAAACCTGGCTCAGCCTCTTACTGTGTGATCTTCCAAGGTTACTTAATTTTCTATGACTCAGTTTATTCATCTGTAGAAATGGGAAATTATTAAAAGAGGTAATTATGAAAATATATTTGAATATTTGCACTTACTAATGGTAAATTGCCATTCTTAAAATTATCTAAATGGTCATTATTATTATAAACCATGGTCAGAGTAATACTGTGTGTTTCTTATATTTCATTTCCTTGCTATTCTTAAACTCATTTCATGGTACCCTATTGGTTCCTGTATAAAGTTGATATGAGTATGCCATACAAAGAATCTCAGGATCTTGCAGCAACTTGCAGTTCTCAAGTGATCTTTCTTGCTCCAGGTTTCTGTTAATCTTTGTTTCTGTCCTTAACGTCCTTTTTCCCACCATTCTTACTCCTCTTAGCTTATGTCCTTCCTCATGGGTCTAGACCACTTTCTTCAACTCTATCCAAACATTATATTGAAGTTATATTTTTGTTATTCTGGCCCTTCCACTAAGCTTGAGGGCAGGGATTTTCATTTTATTACTCTACTTACCTTTGAATCTAGTTCAATAATTTCATACTCTATGTAGGTGTCCAATACATTTTTGGTAAATAAATAATTAGCATTATCAACTGACATAAGCACACTGGAAATGAACCTTAGGCCTTTTTTTAAGAGAACTATTCTCCACCATGTTTAGATCAGTAGTTGCCAAGCTTAACTGTGCATTAGAACTGTAAGAGAATGTTCAAAATAATTCCAATACTTTGGACCCACCATTTTAATCACCATATTCACCCAAAGGTGGTATCAGATATAAATATTTTTAAAAGGTTCCAGATGATTCTGTCGAAACACTTTAGTTGAGAAACCTGGTCTAGAATAATATAGGACATCACCAAAATGTATACACACTTATTTTTTTCCTGATAGCTCAAGTGATGTTTCTTTTCAGATTTTACCCATCGGAATTAATTATTATTCAGTGTGTATATATTTTTTGGGGACAACCTCTATATTTTCAGTATTTAGTAAATAAGAATATTTGAAAACAAAACCTAAAATCCTCTAAATTTACATCCCCACCTCTGGTGGCATTCCTTTAAGAAATATATTCTAAATAATAGCAGGAATTTAATTGCCTATTAATAGCATTTTAGATAGCTTTTTCAAATAATATTATGAGGCTATATTACCCTACAACCATGGAAGTTATTTTTTTGTTAGTTTGTTGTGTTTTCGGCAGGTAACCTAGATGAATTGAGCACAATTGTTCCTGCAAATTTTATTTAGCTGCAGAATTAGGTTGTTAAGATGTCAGTCCTTAAATGCCCTAACTTCCATTTGGGTCATGGTAAAAAAGTACTCAGTGAATAATAAAGTTGAAATTTGCATAAAAATTTCCTCTCTTGAATGTCCTATATGCCTCCAACATTTCCAATTAAGTCTCCAGTCACTGAAACTTCTTACTGGTATATTCCAAGTTCAAATAGGTGCTCTTTTTCAGATGCTTGTTATTTAAATTTTAGTCTGCATTTAAAGTCATTAAAAATATTTTAGTGAAGAGAGTACAGGTAATGTTTCTTATACATAAGTTTCATGGTGAATAAGGATCAAAATCAGAAAAATTGGTGTCGCAGTCAAAGTGGAAAAATAGGAACTGAACCTTGGTCTCAGTGTCTCTAATACCCATCGTCATAACTCCTTCCCCATAAGCCAAAATAGTGGAAGTTATTAAGATGTAAAAACAATAACAGAAGCACAATGATTCTCATTGAATACTTATTATGTTCCAATTTTTGTGAGAGTAGAAACTTTTTCACAATTATTTCTTCAATTGCAGCTTCATATCTTATGAACTTTGTTAAGGTAATTATTATCTGGTACAAATTATTGATGTTTTCAACTTTAACTTGGTCTTAGCTTCTTAATCTATAAAACAGATTTCATTAATCTGCAAATAGAGTTCTCTGAGGATTGAGTGATTTAAAATATTTATCAAAGACTCTGACACATCATAAGCCTTTAATAAATTTGGCTATTCAATCACAACTCTATTGTTGTTATTTAATTCTCTCAATAGTAAATATGGGTGGGTATTATGTCAGTTTTTGTTAATAAGGAGCTATGGTTCTCATTTTAAGTGAATATTTCCATATTCCCGGAGCATAATGGAAAAGCCAGGATACAAACTGACATTCACCTGATTCCACTTCTCTATCATGTGCCTAGCAGAAAGTTCTAATGACATAAAACTCCAAATTCTGCAAGTTATATGTCCTTGATTTAGAACTTTTTTCTTTATTTCAAAAAAACTGTACATAAAACACAATATTTACTTTTATAAGTTTTCTAGTCGATAAATATTTACACAAGTATATGCATTTCATTAGAAAACCCAGTACATCTGGAGATATATTGTTGAGTAGTATTATCTCAACCTTCTGTATGAAGAGACCTATGTGTTGCAGTTTTGAAGAACTTGTACATATTCTAATAATGCAATGTGAATCAATCTCAAAATTTTAGGAGTGACTGTGAACAATCTCAAAGTTTTATGAGTAAATATCTTTAAAGATGTTGTTTTAATTAGCAAACAATTTCTATATGACTGTGTATTCTACAGATTCATGTTTGGAAAGTCTTCATAATTTTTAATAAGTTCATGTGCCTCCCTTGAAAATAGAAAGTACTGTAAATTGACAAGAAATCATGTAATTTTTTAACATGTTTTTATTTGATTTATTCATTAATCTTTGCTTTGTCTTTTGATTACTGATATTTTAAACTTTAGTTCAGTCTAAGCTTTGTAACATAAAACAGGTTTTATGAATCTACATATGGAGTTCTCTAAGAATAGAATTTGTACCAAACAAATAGATGCATTACAAACAGCATAATGCAATCCTTTGCAATTTAGCAGGTAGGTATTAAGACTTAAATAATACTAACATCGAAGCTGCTGTGTGATAACATGAATATATTTTAAGTGGCTGACTCTATTACCTGGAGAGTTTGACAAATTCATATAAAAATCTAGATCATTCAAGGCAAAAATAAAATTTTCAAATCATTAACCTTTGGCTTACCATTTTGATGAATACTTGGTCAAAATGTGCTAAAAATATATTCAATCATTACGCCACAGAGAATATATAATTCTACATGGCAGAGTTTTATGATCCTTCCACACATTTTCTTTTCTAGGCTTAAATTCAGTTCCTTATTTTGTTTTGTACTATTTGATTTACAGTTTCTAACTTACCCTTATTTAACAAGAAAAACATCCATTTAAGTTGAAATTTGACTGTGTGTGTCTGGGATTTGAATTTAGACTCTAATAATGGTTGTTTTTAAGTGCTGAGAATAGGAACATACAATTCAGTAAGGCTTTGCTACTTTACAGTATTCCCATTGGTTGAGTACAGACTGTAGCTCTTAAGAATTATGGTAAATCTTTGCTAGAATTTTCATGAGTTCAAACTACATGGGCTCTGCTCTTGTCAACCAAGTCTTTGTCATAGATGTAGTGGCAGCCCAGAGCACACTGTCCTTTTCATATTGAAGAGATTTTTCTTCATGAATAGAAATGGGGAACATCTTGTATCTGATAAATCTTCCTGAATTATAGTTTTTTTTTTTTTTATGAATGCCCTTCTCTTAGCACCATACAGAAAAAATACTTGTTGGTCAGATTGTTTTTTGAGGATGCTAATATTGGACATTGCACTAACTATATACTTAGTCTAATTTATTTTAATGTTATGTTGCCAGAAGAAAGAACTTAAGATAGAGTCAGATTTGGCTAGAAGAAGGAAATGGCACTGGTCAGCAGCAAGCAATGGGAGAAGAAGGGAGCAGCTAGAATGGGCTCCTGCCTCCTTTCCCAGGTAGCTGCCACCCTACTGCCACAACTGGATGTCACAATAGAAGTCAAACACATTTGTCTTTTAGAAATGTAGAAAGTTTTTGTTATGGAATTCATACAAAATAGGACAAAAATGTTCAATACATCATGATTTATGTAGAAAATGTATTCACTTGGTAATGAGTAATGCTGGGGGAATCACTCACACATGGAAAATAATTGTACTTGGATGATGAGCATGTTATTGGTACGGTTGGGAAACTTTTTTCTGCCCGGAGCTACTTTAGGTATTTATCATATCATTTGAAGGCCATACAAAGTTACCAACTTAAAAACTAATTTGCCATATTTAGCTAAAAACTTTATTAACTCACTGCTAATGCCTTGGCAGGGCCAGATCAAATGATTTCTCAGGCCTTATATGGCCCATGGGCTGCTGAATGTTCCCCACCTCTGTAAGGGAAATTTATTTATATCTGTATGGTATATTCTTATTTTAAATGATCATTTTTATTTTTTAAATTGTGTTTTACATTCCATATTATTTTGTACTAGTTTCAGGTGTACAGAATTGAATTGAATGACTTTTATTATTATTGAGCAATAATTGTCGACCAGGACTTGTGCTAAGTGCTTTATGATATTACTTGATTTTTTTTTTCATGGAATTTATTTTTTAGGAAAAGGAGGCAGACTTTTCCCTAAGGTTAACAGGACAGAATCATTAATTTGGATAAAGGAAGCTAAACGTCAGGTATCTGTTTCCCTGAAATAGGGCAAAATTTGTGACTTTACACTAATAGAATTCACCACCTTGTTTTATAAGTTATATGAGATAACTTGTTCAGCCAGTTGGTGTCAAGTTGGTAGCTCTAAGTTTCAGGAACTGGTCCTAAGGAAGGAAACGGGTATCAAAATAATTCCATTTCTCCTTTGGTTCCACCTTTCATCACTCATTTGGTGTCTCACCAGTCTTACATTTCTTTGCCCTGAGCTGCTTATCTCTTAGACATTGCCCAGGATGGGTAGATTGAGTATATTTTTATATTATCAGGGGATGGGGAACTTTTTTTCTGCCAGGGGCCATTTGGATATTTATAACATTATTTTCAGGCCATACAAAATTATCAACTTAAGATTCAGCTTGCTATCTTTGGTCAAATATTTAATTAACTCACCCCTAAAGCCTTGGCAGGGTCAGATCATACAACCTAGGAGCCAGATGTTCCTCATCTCTGCACCACGAATAAATACTAGTTATTATGTAATAAAGTACTGTATTAACAAAAAATAGCAGATTTTCCCCCCAGTTAATTCTTATAAAATATTCATTCAGAAATCTGGCCCACGCTGAAACAGATTTGGCTCAATGGATAGAGCATCAGTCTGCAGACTGGGAGGTCCCAGGTTTGATTCTGGTCAAGGGCATGTACCTTGGTTGGGGGCACATCCCCAGTGGGGGGTATGCAGGAGACAGCTGATCGATGTCTCTCTCTCTCATCAATGTTTCTAACTCTCTATCCCTCTCCCTTTCTCTCTGTAAAAAATCAATAAAATATATTGAAAAAAAATCTGGCACTCTCAACATATGGCCAACCAAAACATATGACTTGAGGATCCTTATAAAACATAAACTACAGTGTTCAAATAGGTCAAGTTAGCAATTCACAAATACAAAATTTAGATAACAATATAGAATAATGAAGCTTAATGTCAGTGACTTGTTTGGTTTAGTAAAGTATTTTTTTTTAGATAAGAAGTATATTTAATATGTTTAAAAGGCTCAAGAATTAACAAAATGAAATGTGGATGGGATTTGAATCCTTTGGAAATACCGACAGTGCTTATATTTGTCACAGAAGCTCACTTATTAAAATCATGAAAGTGACAACATGAATACAATATATTTTGACATTTGGTACATTGCAGGGGAAAACTGTTACTAAGCAGAATGCCTGCACAATCACTCTTAACTCTGACTTGTATTATAAAAGTGTCATATAAAATTTTAGAAAAAAAATATATTTTTGCTCTAGACATATAAAAAGTGTTTTTAGTCTATTTCTTAGGCATTCAGTAATATTTATTGAACGGCAGCTGTATAAGTACTCACAACTAATAAAACAAATTTTCTGGCTTCAAGAAAATTATATTCTTAGTATTTTATTTCTCTCAGAGGTAAAATATAACATTTTGAGATGACTATAAAGTTTCTTCTTTTGATCTGATAGCCTTTCCCAAAATGGTACCCACATTTATCCAAGATTCCATGAATGTCTACTCTAAATACAAAGGATTGCATTGTCAGCTATGACAGTGACCAATGGCACCAAGCAAAACAAAACTGGTTTCAAGAAGACATAATTAAATTTGATTATGTTTTCATCATTTTGTGAATACAATTTTCACTTATTGTAAGTCAAATCAACAAAGTGATTGAGAAGTAAAACATATTTGGGAAACATATTAATGTATTCTGGAAAGTTGACATTAACACTACTGATTACCTGCAGAAGATGTATGGAGTGTCATTTTATTTTATAAATAATTTCATGAAATAAGTATCCAAATAAATATGGCCTCAAATTAAGGGTGAAATATTTTCTTCACCTCTTTAATAATCTTGGACTAATATTTAGTTCTTTAAATCATTCTTCTTGAAGAGAAAAATAATGTAAGTAGAGTTACATATATATAATTATTTACCTAACCAGACTGCATATACACAAACACTCACATAGTATGAAAAGCATGATAAGTACTATAATAGCTATAGGAAATATAAAAATCTATAAACTTGTATTGTTTTCACATAACTTCAAAATTAAAGGAAAAAAAAATAAGATTTGTAAAAATGCTGGCAAAGATCTTTGAATGTAAACATGACAGAGTAACTAGATAAGTTTTAACTTCCCACCATTAAGAATTATTTAAACAGGATAAATTAAAAAAAAATGTAAGCCCATAATACTTAAGGAAGAACACATAAGATAAGCCTTGTATTTATACATACTTTACCCCTGACTTATAAAAATGAAATGTTTATTGGTAGTTTTGCTGATAGAACAAACCTAGAATCTTTAACTTCACTTAATTCTCCCTTTTTTCTGTGGTATTTTTAAGCATGTAATTTCATAACGTATTTTATATACCTAATACTCATTTATATGTTCCTTCCTTCCATTTTTCTTCTTTCCTTTATTTCTTCATTAACTTCTGGTCTTAAATTTTGAACAATTTTCCTTTTGGCTAATAAAAGCATCTTTTAGTATATTTAATTTTTATTATTACTTTTCAATTACAGTTGAAATGTAATATTATGATAGTTTCACATGTACAACATAGTGATTAGTCATTTATATATCTTACAAATTGATCACCCCAGTAGTCTATAGTTTTATTGTAATATTCTTTTTTTATATATTTTATTGACTTTTTACATAGAGGAAGGGAGAGGGATAGAGAGTTGGAAACATTGATGAGGGAGAAACATTGATCAACTGCCTCCTGCAAACCTCCCACTGGGGATGTGCCCACAACCAAGGTACGTGCCCTTGACCGGAATCAAACCTGGGACCCTTCAGTCTGCAGGCTAACACTCTATCCACTGATTCAAACCAGTTTTGGCTATTATAATATTCTTTACTATATTCCTTATGTTATAATTTATATCACCATGACTATTTTTATACATCTTAATCCCTTCACCTTTTTTACCCATTCCCTCACTTATCCCCCCATATAGTAACCATCAATTTGTTTTCTGTATTTAAGAGTTTATTTCTGTTTTGTTCATGTATTTTATTTTATTTTTTTAGATTCCACATATAAGTGAGATCATATGGTATTGAATTTCTCTGTCTGGCTTATTTTACTTAGCATAATACCTTCTAGGTGCCAGAAACCAAACATTGTTCTCACTAAATGGATGTAAACAGGAAACCAGAAAGCTGGTCCACCTTAATTGCTTTGAAAGGTCAGAGCTAAACATGTTTCACTGTTTAGTTGAAACATTGTTAGCTAAAGCAACCTCTACCTGTTTGTTTCATGTTAATTTCTGTTTTTGTTATTTTCTGCCTAAAGGCTAGGGGTGTGTCCAAAAGCCTTAATAAAAGGAAGAAAAAGGCCAGAGCAAGTGGTAGTCCTTGCCACTAGAGCAGTGGTTCTCAATCTTTCTAATGCCACGACCCTTTAATATACAGTTCCTCAGGTTGTGGTGACCCCCAACCATAAAATTATTTTTGTTGCTACTTCATAACTGTAATTTTGCAACTGTTATGAATTGTATCTGTGTTTTCCAGTGGTCTTAGGCGACCCCTGTGAAAGTGTTGTTCGACCCCCAAAGGGGTCGCGTCCCACAGGTTGAGAATTGAAGGCTACTGCCTGGCCTCCCAATACCGTCAAATTAATATTTTCTAGTCTCTCTTTTCATTTGCGTGCAGCCTCCTTCAGAACCCGAACCCTAAGCCGGGAACCCTGAACTATGCGGGACATGGAAAGGGGCTCCCACATCTCGGTCCATCCATGTGGTTGTGAATGGCAAGATTTCATTATTTTTTATTCCTGAGGAATATATATATATATATATATATATATATATATATATATATATATATATATATATATCTTTTGTTTGGTTCTCCTGGCTATGAATTCCCTCAGTTTTTCTTAGTCAGAAAATATATTTATTAATATATCCTTATAAAATATTTTGCAGGGAATAAAAATCTAGGAACATACTTGTTTTCTTTTAGATCATTAAAACTATTGTACTGAGATATCATATCATACTCTATTGAAATAATCATGCTTTCAAGAAGTTAATGTCTGCATTTTCTCAGTCTGCTTTTAAGATTTTTATCTTTTTTTTTTTTTTTGGGGGGGGGTCTCCTGCAGAGTTTCTATAATATATCTATGTGTAGATTTTAATTTCTCTATCCTCTCAGGATTTGTTAGCTTGCTAATTGTATGGCTTGGTGTTTCCCATCAGTTTTATATAATTCTCAGGTATCTCTTTAAACTAAGTTCTTTCATAATTTCTCTCTTTTCCTTCAGGAAACCAATTGAACACATGTTAAAAGTCCTCATTGTGTTCTCTATAACTCTTCCTTACCTTCTGTGTTTACCATTTGGTTTCCCTTTATTACTTTGGATAGTTTCTTCTGATCTATATTTAAGTTTATTCACTTTCTTTGTAGTTGTGTCTAATATT
>PVJN01039138.1:0-19939 GCA_004026805.1 Lasiurus borealis
GACAAGTGTTGGCGAGGATGCGGAGAAAAAGGAACCCTTGTGCACTGTTGGTGGGAATGCAGACTGGTGCAGCCACTGTGGAGAACAGTATGGAGTTTCCTCAAAAAACTAAAAATGGATCTCCCATTTGACCCAGCAATCCCACTCTTAGGAATTTATCCTAAGAAATTACAAACACCAACCAGAAAGGATTTATGCACCCCTATGTTCATAGCAGCACAATTTATAATAGCTACAATTTGGAAACAGCCTAGGTGCCCGTCAGCAGATGAGTGGATCCGAAAACAGTGGTACATCTACACAATGGAATTCTATGCTGCCATTAAAAAGAAGGAATTCTTACCATTTGCAGCAACCTGGTTGGATATGGAGAGCCTTATGCTTAGTGAAATAATCCAGTCAATGAAGGAGAAGCACCACATGATCTCACTCATTTGTGGGTAATAAAGAACATTGTAAACTGTTGAACAAAAGAATAGATACAGAGGCAGTAAAGCATCAAACAGACTGTCAAATTATAGCTCGATGGTTAAGGAGAGGTGGGGTAGGTAAGAGATCAATCAAAAGACTTGTATGCATGCATATAATCAAAACCAATGAACATAGACACTGAGGGGTTGGGGTATGCCTGGGAGGGAGGGGGGGCAGTGGGAAGATATGTATACATGTTTATACACAATAAAAAAATTAAAAAAAGGTATAATCAAGTGAGGAGAAAATAAAAAAAATAGTTACATAAATAAAAGATGAAGAAAATAAATAAATAAATATGCAGTAGTGAAGGTTATTCATTTTCTCTATTCTATTTGGCATGACTGTTTCCCAGTCTGAACAGTATTGTAGTCCCCTGCATTCCACTGCTTCTCAGTGTTGTAAGCCATTCCTGATTTTTAAGCAGGCAGTGTGTCTTAATTTCTTTTATTTCCTTATTTGTGATTACACAAAAGTCATTTTGTGATTCAACCCCTCGGTGGCAGTGTTTCTGGATTAGCCTGTGTTTAGATCTTGCTTTCCCTGTGGCACTCAATATCGGGTTCTGGGAATGAGTTGCCCTAGAGCTGGTTCTCTGATGGATATTCCCTGCTCTGATCCCCAGGTTCCAGAAAAACAACTTTACCCTGCAGTCTCTTAGGGTGTCCCCAATTGGGTGATCTTATGTATTGAGCTTAGTAATCAGAAGCAAGGATTTAAAGAGGAAGAAGTGTAAGTGTGAGAACTCTGGGGCTGCGCACAAATCTGTGCAGTCTTTTTTTCCCCTTGTGTCTAAACAGCAGGCACACTTTTAAAATGTTTAGGCTATCCTTTTGCATCAGATCAACATTGGTTGCTGTTTAGAGATCCCTTCTGTTTGCTGCTCTGAGGATCCCCTTCCATATTTATGGGTCATGCCAGTTCCAACAGCCATGGATTTTTCTAGGTGCAGACCTCCCCGGTCCTCCAGTTCCCACAGTGTGCATGTTTCTATGTCCTGCCAGGACCAGAGACCTTACCTTATCCCAGGCGAAATCTGACCTTTTTGTAGTGGAGTGTAGAGCTCCTCTGAATCTGCATGTTTGTGCCAATTGGGACCGGTGTTCTGGGGTTCGCAGCTGTTCAGTGGGTGCTATAGTTGTAGATTTTCAGGCTTCTGATACCATCCACATTCCTCTTCAAGATGACACAGTCTCTGTGTCCGAGCCAGTAGCTCTGGGAGGGAACCCAGCAGTAGTGGGGGCTCCCCGGTCAGGGGAACCCCATCCAGCAGTCCCCTACCTTCTACTGGAGTATAGCTGTCCCTTAACTCACCAAAAACACTCCCTGTGCGACCTTCAGCTATTCTTTCTATCTGCTCTGAGACAAGGTTTGGGACAAGGCTCAGGACATGTCTGTTTATTCTGCCGCCATTTTTTTGAGTCCCCATTCTTTAATATTGAGGGTAGGAGGGTAGTAGATGATACTTGTTTTGTATTTTACCCCCCTTTACTTGGTGTCTTCCAGGCTCAGTACACAGAGGGCTGTAATTATTTTCGATGCTTGAGTAAAGTGAGCCTTTTGTCTGTTATCTTGAAAAGCAAAACGACAGCTTCTTCTTCTGTTCTCCTGCTCAGTGCTCAGCTCTGTAGCAGCACAGGCCTACAGCTAGTCAGCACTCTTCCACCCCCAGTGTGGAGGATAGCAGGGTGCCCTTGAGAGTCTCTCACACCTGAAGGCCTTGCCGAAATCCTCAATGTGAGCTTTCTGTCATCTCTTCTGAAACCTGGGAACATTATTTCCACGAGTACCTTCTACCCATTTATTCCAGAAGAACTGGCTCTAAAATAAGCAAAGTATATTGCTTACCCGTGTTTGCACCAATTTCATCTTTAAAATGTGGCTGACCTGCTCTAGTCTACATCATAATCCAGTCTGAGGTTGTAGTGGACATGGAGGTACTTTGTAAGTATTTACCCAAATGTAAAGGATGAGTTTTATTTAGAAACTGTAGCAATTCTCCCTTTTCTTCCTGACACCTACTTATGCCCTCATTCTATTCCATACAATACTCTGACCATGAGGCATGCCCTGACTTTACATACATCTGACTTTCTGGACTTAGTCATCTATCTTAGTGGGTACCCATTTGCATTCTGCCAGGTATCCTGGGACTTGCCAGTTTGTTGATCTGTGCTCTTCAGGCACATGACACCAAGAATTCAGGCCCTTTATATGTGCACCTTTGTCAGGTTTGCCAAATTGGTGAATCCAGCTTTCCCATTTATCAGACACAATAACTGAAGTCCACAAAAGCTCAGGGTTGAAGGGCTGTCCTATGATCTGTGTGTGAAGCACAGTTTTTACTCTAGCGTAGAAAGCCTCGTTTCCCTGAGTTTGGAGGAAAGGAATGCAGGGGAAACAATCTCATCTAGTGCTGATTTGAATGCAGTAGTTGGGAATGAGGGGCCCAGGGGAATGAGAAGTCCTCATGGCAAGAACTATGCTGCCTAATTATCAGTCTGATTTGCTTCTCCCACACCACACAAGTGCTCGGCAGCTGCTTCTTTGTACCCTGAAATATTTGAGCAGCCTACAGTCGTGGCCCAGTGCTTGTCGCTGCCTGCACCCTCCATCAGGAAAGAGCCCAGGTCTTGCCGAGGCTCCCCTCATTCCACGATTAGATATGGTGCCTGTCAGGAGATAAAGAGGGGTCAGAGGCCCCAAGGGGAAGAGGGAAGGAGGCGGTGTCTTCTTTACCCAGAAAACAATCCCCACTGCTTCTGCATGTTATTAAGAAGGTATTAATGTGGAATTCAAGTTCATTCCAGCACACATTGGGTTTGCCAAGTGGAGCCAAGGGAGCTTTGTGGGTCAAACACTATGACCTTCTGTCCATCACTGAGGAATATGTATTGACAGAAGGCAAGTCCTTCTGTTTTGACAGAAGCAGCAGGAAGAAGCTAACTTTGGAAAGAAGAAATAGAGAAATACATGTGCTGCCATGTGCGCGCGCACACACTCTCTCAGCCCCCGCCCCCACGCACCTTTTTATTTATTGATAAAGGCATCACTGCCCTCTACTGGCAACTGCACCATCTCTTTCTAGTGTCAGAAACTGCCTGGAGCCTTCCTTGCTTCAGAAAATAATTTGAATGCAAATAATTTTTTGAACAAGTTCAAATAAAATTTAGTCATAGATTTTTAATAATTAATTAATTCACTCAACAAGCAGTAACTGAAATGGGTAGGATATATATGTCTCTACACTCAGGGAAGTTATAGTATCATATTTTTAAAAAGTGAAGAGAAATGCTAATTTAATGAGAACAATTTATTTCACCTTCCCCATTTTTAGTATCCAAGTCACAACCCCCCTGAACCACAGTGTGTGGCTTCAGACCCACCGCTTTGTACCCTCGATTGGGACTCAGAAACACAGCTCAAGAAAGGAACTTCTCACTGCCAAGGAGCGTCTGGATTGGAGTAAATATAATGAAGTCCTGGGTCTGAAAGGTAAGTAAAAATTCACAGAAATCAGTGTGCGACTCCCAAGCCCAGATGGAAACCATTCTAACCATTCTTACAGTCCAGCAAAGCCTTCAGGTGACAGAAGCCTGTTTCCTCTGCCTCTCAACTCAGGTACCATCCGGCTTCTTTGGATTCTTGGGAACCATGATAAAGTGTCTCCTTTGCCGAGCCTTTTTTCTATGATTTTCAAGCTCTTTGTTCATACTGGGGTTCTTCCAATCAACTTAAACAGGCATATTTCTATCCAATGCTCTGATCCTGCTTTTCCTTCTTATGTTATTCTTTAATTAAATTAGGCAAAGTACATATGCGCCCCTCCCCCACAACAGTTTTTTGGATAAGCAATGCATTTCATATGGTCCAAAAATCAAAACAATAAAAAAGCTTACATTAAATTTCAATTCACCATGCTACCAGTTTACCCCTTTGTCCCTCTTTCTTCTCTCCTCTGTCCTGGGGGAACTTGTTATTCATTTCATGTGTATTCTTTCAGGAATGCTACATGCAAGTGCAAATACATGAAAATACACATGGTTGTTGTCCTTGCCCTTTAGATGGAAAGGAAGCATATCTGTTCACATTTGGAGCCTTTTAAAAAATACATGATAGTACTTATTAGGTGACTACATATCAATATATTTTTAAAACGTTCCCATTCTTTTACATACTGTTTTTCCATTGTATGATAAAATTGTGGCTTATATAACTGGTCTCCTATTGAAGGATGTAGGTTTGTTTATACTCATACTAGTAAAATATCCTTCTTCTGAAACACCTTAGCCACCATTGAATAAAGTTTAAATAGCATTACTAACATAATGCCAATTATACCTCAATTAAAAAAAAAGAAAGAAAAGAGAACAATGTTATGATCCATCAGAGGTTTATCTGCCTAATACATATCCCAGCGACTCCTGGGGGAATCTCTCCTGAGCCTGAGAGTCAGCTGCACAGGAAATGCCCTGTGGGTGTCCTAGGGTTGCCCAATGTAGGACAGAGTTTGCTAGGGCACTGGTAGAACACTGCATCTTGAGACAAAATCTGATAAGACCCTGGCAGCTGACAGGGTAAAGACAGCTTTTACTCCAGAACTCCTTTGAGAACAATGGGATTCTCTGAGGAAATGGATGAAGATGGTGACTATGGTAATGAGCTAAAAAGTCACCTGCAGGTAATTGAAACTGTATGGAGCTTGGATAGGCACACAGGTTTAAATGAAACATCAGGAAGTGGGCTTAAAAGAAATGTGATAGACTCCCCATGTCCTTCCCACCAAAGCTGCACCATAGCATTCCAACACCATCCTGATCCTCTCAGCTGGGTGACCCCCTTAGAGCAGAGGCTGGGAGCAGTTGTATTAGTGGTTTGCAGCCCACGCAGTAATCAGATGGTAAACTGACTTTTTAAACAAATTGCAGTGACTCGTGGATTCAGCATACTCCTATGTATTTTTTTTTTTTTTGGTAGGCAGT
The DNA here is from genome assembly GCA_004026805.1 of Lasiurus borealis. Taxonomy (NCBI): domain Eukaryota; kingdom Metazoa; phylum Chordata; class Mammalia; order Chiroptera; family Vespertilionidae; genus Lasiurus; species Lasiurus borealis. The sequence continues at coordinate 5,454 of PVJN01039138.1, forward strand.
CCCCAGCTTGTCACCCAGATAAGAACTAAACCAGATGACCAAAGAAGTGATGGCTTCCACAGTATTGGGCCACTTGCATGATCACAAAAGACAAAGTTGCAATTCATCTACTGCTGCATAGCAAACTATCCCAAAACTTTATTGCTTAAAACAATAATGATTTATTATTTTTTATAATTCTTTGGGTCAGGAATTTAGGCAGACACAACAGGGCAGTTCAGTTGACCATGAGGTTCATTTGGGGTCATTCACTTGGGCTGCATTCTACTGACGTCTGGGCTGGGCTAACAGTCCAAGAATATCTTAGTCAGGTGCCTGGTGCCTCCAGTTCCTCCACAGGGCCTCTCCATTTGTCATAGCTGGGAACCTAGACTCACAGCACTTCTTACCTCCCTGCTGGCTTCCAGAGAGAGGAGATGCAGAAACTACCGTTTCTCTGAAGACCTGGTCTTAGATGCTCCAGAGGTTCCTTTTGCCAAATTCTGTGGGTCAAAGAACATCCAAGGACAGCCCAAATCAAGGGGCAGGAAAAGGGACTCTGTCTCCTCTCCTAATGGGAGGAACGTTTGCAAGTACAGGAAGGGGAAGAATTGTTGGGGGCCAACTTTGGAGATTCACTATCACAAATGGTGGACTAAGAATTATGGATAAAAGGTGCCTACAGAATTTGGGGACATTTTTTAATAATACCCAGGGGATGTTCCTATAATTTTTGGTATTATTAATTCATTAATTAATTGAATAATATTTTTGCATAGTGAGAATGGAATGGTTCTATAAATGTTTTCTCTCCACTGGAAAATCACTCATCTCAATGCCATGCAAAGGCTGAGCCCTGGGTACACTTGCTGCAGACATAGCAGGAGAGGAAGGAAGCCTCCTTGGGAAAAGAAGGACTGGCTTTGGAAATATGGGTAGGGCTTAAGCATTGGGAATATATGTTCTTCTAGGAACATCTCTGTTTGATTCTTCCTCTGTCATGCTCAGAGTTTGCAGCTTAAATGTTTCCATTTTCCATCATCCATGGCAGATATCTCACCCAGTGTCAATACTCTTCCCTTAGGAACCCAGATTTGGGCTTGGAATTCTTGTTAACACAGAACCTGGGTAGACAGTGCAGATGGATCCAAATGGGCACACACAAACTAGTACAGGCTATTCCCGTTAAAAGACATGAAGGAGGCCTCCTCATCTCCTACTAAGAGATAAAGTCCAGCTGTACCTAGAAATGGACAAAGTCAGGCCATAAACAGGCACTCAGAGCAAGAGAAAAATGGAGAAGGGTGGAAGGGAGAAAGGTGAGCTTGTGACAGGTGCTTTCCTGGGTGTCACAGGGAGAATACCCCTCTTGTGGTTTGTTGTGAACTGTGCTTGGACATCCTTGGAAACAGAGTCGTGGGTGCAACAGGCAGCGGAGGAAGGAACACTGCTCAGGGAGCATGAGACCTGGTTCTATTTCAGGCTTTTCCTTAACTAGTAAGAGAACAGGTCACTAAACAGGGAAAGCGGGTGAAGTGATTGGACACCCAAATGATACTGAGCCCGAGGGTTCTCAGTTTCATCATTTGTAAAGAAATGTCATGAAGGTTGTTTTTATGATCTTATCCAGCTCTAAAATGTTAGGGTCATAGAACTAGATGACCTTTGGAGGTTTTCTCTATATCAAGAGATTGGTAACTTTACAAAACAGGTGAAAAGAATGTGATCCTAATATCCTTGCTTCAGACACAGTGAAACAGAGGCCAAGAGGCAAGAACACTTGACCAGTTTACCTGGGCAGCAGCTAATAAAGCAGTTTTAGAATCAAAGACTTCTCCAGGTGGACATGAAGGTGTAGGAATTTTTTTTTCAATTTGCCTTTTATGATAAGAGTCCAAGGGAGGCCATTGGTATCACCAACACCAGCCAAAGGCTGGGTTCCTGACCAATGGAGCCCCTTTTATTGAGTGGCATTGGGGATACCCATTACAATCCATTTCTACCCCAGCTTCGTCTTTCCCCCTTTTTTTAGTCTTGCACCTGATGTCCTCGCCTTTGCAAGAGAGGCTTAAACCTTTTGGACTTCTCAACAATGACAAATCCCACCTGCTCACTCGTTCCCCCACCCCACTTTCCTGATTAGGCTTCAGGAAGAAGTTTCAAAATCCTCAAAGTTGTCAATCAGAACTTCCAAATCCCGAAAAAAAAAGGGGGAAATACAAGTTGAATTGGGCTCTTGAACAAATCCAGATGGGGTGGGATCCTGCTGAAGGAGCCAGAATGCAAGAGGGAGACAAAAAAAAGAGGAAGACCAGAAAAAAAGAAAGAGAAAAGGCGAGGAAAGAGATGCAGAGAGAGCTGTGCAGGACCCAGAGACTTGAAAGTAAGGCTTCTCACTCTTGGGCAGCAGCCCCTGCTGAGGCCCAGGGTAGCAGGGCCATGATTAGGGGCGGAAGCAGCCTCTGCTTTCCCTGAGAATGCAAGGAGACGCGGGGCCCAGCGTTGGGGAGCCGCTCCGGGCTGTGACATTGAGGCTGTCTCTAAGGCCTGCTGGGGCAGGGACAGGCCTCCCCACAGACTCCTCAGCTTGCCTCGGCAGCATGCAGCCCTGCTCCGAATTTCACACCATGTCTAATCCAATCACTGACAGATTGCAAGCTCTCTGCCTACCTCCCAGATTGAGAATTCTTGGCTGGCTCAAGCGATAGGCCCCTCCCCAGCCCAGCCTGCTGTCCTCCTGTTCATCCATGTAAACCATTCTGCAGTTCTCCCGCTGCCCGCACCTCCCCTTCTGGGCCCACAGAGTTAATCCTGTTTGCCTGGTCTGTCAATTTAAACAGCTTCAAATGTGCTTCACGAGGTCTGGGTGGTAGAACCCTGATGCTTAAAAACAGAGGCCTTGCATCAAAGGGGACTGAGGTAACAGAGGCCAAAAGCGTGTCATTCAGAGACACAAAAACAATCCCTTATTACAAAACAAAAAAGCAATCCAAATGAGAAAATATATTGCCACCCAACAGATGAAGTTTGCTGTATGTAATAAGTGCAAAAAGAGCTCCAAAGTGGGGTGATGTTGGGGTGCAGCCGGCAGGACTATAGGTACATGGATAGAAGGGCTCTTCTTGTGTGAACAAAGCATATGGACCAACCACCATCAGGAACACTGCTTGCCTCCTTCAAAGCCAAACAGTGGGGTTGGATCACTGGGATGATCCTGGAGCTGAGAGTATGTGTTGTAGGAACAGATTTAGACACTTTGATATACAATCTTGCTCTGGGTTGACATTCTTACTGTAACACTCACAGTGAATAATAGAGAATAAGCTCCAGAACAGTGTTTTTCAAATTTCAATGTATAGTAGTTCCCCCACTATCCCCAGAGGATATGTTCCAAGACCTCTAAGTAGTAACCACAGGGAGTAACGAACTATATATATATATATATGTATATATATATATATATATATACACACACACACACACACACATACTGTTTTTTCCTATATATACATACATATGATAAAGTTTAATTCACAACTTAGGCACAATAAGAGATAGACAACGATAAGTAATAATAAAATAGAACAATTATAAAAATACACTGTTATAAAAGTTATGTGAATGTATATTCTTTCTTTCAGAATATCTTATTGTTCTGTACTCACCCTTCTTGTGATGTGAGATGACACGATGCCTAAGTGATGAGCTGAAGTGAGGTGAGTGACGGGGGTTGTGATGTAGCATTAGGCTTCTTCAAAGATTACTTAAACACAATGACAATACATTCTGATAACCGAGTTGGTTACTAAGTGACTAACATGTGGGAAGCGTATATAGTATGAAGATGCAGGACAAAGGGATGATTCACTTCCTGGACTGAATGGAGCAGGATGGCGTGAGATTTCATGCCACTACTCAGAACAGCATGAAATTTAAAACTTACAAATTGTTTATTTCTGCAGTTTTCCACTTACTATTTTCAGACTGAGCTTGAATGTGGATAACTGAAACCACAAAAAGCAAAACCATAGAGAAGGGGGACAACTGTACAAACGAGTCACTTGGAGATCTTGGTAAAAATACAGCAGCTGACTCAGTAGGTCTAGGGGAGGGCCCGAGATTCTGCATTTTTACTGAGTTCTCAGGTAAAGCTCATGATGCTGGTCCATGGACCACACTTTGGGTAGCAAGAGTTTAAACAGACCCAAGTGCCCTCAATGTTGGACTCAGTTGTCTTGGCTTCAACTTGTATTCCTCCCCGTGGTCCTCCAGCAGCCTAAAGTATTTTCTATTTTCTTCTCCAAAATGAATAAGATAAAATAAATTGGTCTTGCCTTAGAGCATATAACATCTAATCCAGATCTCAAAAAGGTGTTTCCCTCTTCTCTCACATTCATGGAATTGCCCATTTGAAATGCAAGTGAATGGACAGGGGCTGCTTCAAGGCAGGGCAGACAGCCAAGGCTCTTCCTGTAGAGGTGTGCGTAGCTGGAAGTAGGTGAATGCGGGAAATTAACCTTAAGGAGGTTTCCCAATCCAAGATTCTCTTATCATAAGTCATGAGATGGGAACCACATCTATTCTCCCCTATCTGGGCAGAGTATGACCCAAAGTGCCAGCTAGAACCCAGTATCTGTGAAGGACTTGGGCTACAAGCTAAGCAGTGGGTAGCCTTGCAAAACACAGAATAAAAAAAGGCCATTTACTCTTAGTTTTCTAAGTTTTGTTTCAGCTTCTAGAGAGAATAACAATCTCACTGTCTCACAATTTGCTAAAAAAAAAGAAGGAGGCTTCTAACTTCAGTGGCACTGAGCTTGCCTTTTATTATACTCCTTCCACTCACACCTTTCCCAAGGCCAGTGAAGTCCTTTTAAAGTCTGATTTGCCTCTTGATTACTTTCACCTATCCAGTTGTTGCGCCACCCCCCCACCCCACCCCCCCGCCAATACATAGTTTCAACGGTATTAACCTCATCCCAGGAATATATCTCTCCAGTCCAATCTGCTCAGACAGTGAAAGGCAGAGTTTGGACATGGATGGCAGAGACCGTAAGTACAACATGCAATGCCAGGAAAACAAAGCAGGACAGAGTCTAGGCAAGGCCAAGTGGTGGATGCTCCAGGAAGACAGGAAAGTGAGCTGCAGGATACTAGGGAAAGTCTAGTATGCTACAGGGTAACCTCAACCATAGCCTGGCTCTAGGCAGCAGCTGCCACACTGAGCTCTCAATAATGGTGGCCAAATGGAGGTAGATGAGTATGGGGAGGCTTAGGAAGAGGTAGAGAGGCTTGTGTGAGTGCACATTTTTATTAAAGGTAGAGTCCAAACCACAGCCACATAAAAGAAGGAAGCAGATGATAAGTGGAACCCCACGAATTCAGTTAAGATATTTACCTCTTCCCCTGGAGCTATACCTCAAGCATACAAAGTTCTCCCCCGGAGGCAAGCAAAGTGTCAGAGTGCAAGATTAAAGGAGCACTTGCTCCAGAGGTATGCAAGTATGCCTTTTGCCTACCCTAGAGGGCACACCTGGATGATGATGACATCTCCCCTTCCTGAGCAGGCTTTCAGAAAGAAGAGGGACAGATGTTGACCCAGAGGGAGTGTGTCTGTTCTGAGTGGGGTGATAAATATGTTCCCTTTTAGTCCATTTTGGCCTGAAGTGGAAGTCACACATTATTTCCCTAGTCTTTGATGTCTTCATCTATAAAATAAGATTGTTGGATTAGAAGTGGTTTATAAATTTCTATTATTCTACACTTTTTCCTCCAAACTGTAAGCCATTCAGTAATTAGTTCTTTGAATGTCATTGATCAGTAGAAGATCTCAAAATATGCTTTACCCTACATACTTTTCTGCTAATCGAAAGGATATTTCTCAGGAATTCCTGCCTGCCTTTCCCCAAGTCTCTGTCTGGATCATGCCTGAATAAGAGGTGTGATCTGCCTGTAATCTGAAAGCTGGCGAGTCAAGAATAGCCCTCCTTGCCCCTTTCTTCTTACTTCTCTTCCTCCTCCCTCCCTGCCATACTTCCTTCCAGCACATATTGAGTGCCTACTCTGCCTGAAACTGTGCTAGACTTGATGATGACATCTCCCTGTCCTGGGGAAACACTGCATGAGATATAATTTACAACATCCCAAAAGTGACCTGAAGACCATCCTTATGTGAGCTTTTGCTCAACTATCACCCACACACAAAGAATAGAAATTCTATCTCCTTTGATCACCTTACTTAGACTTAACCTCCCTGAGATAATTCAACTACCAAGGCAAAATGAAAAGGGTTAGCAAAAAAAAAATGCAGGGAAAATCTAGTGTTAATTTGCTAACTCTCTTGAAAAAGAATTTTACTTTTTCATTCTCCAGAAAACTATAATGTGAAACTTCCATTTAGAATACATTGCCTTCATTTTTCTTCTCTAGGAAAGGTTTTTAGGTTTATCTTGCCAACATTAAAATGCCCAATTCTTTGCTGACTTGGAGGCATGATGGGACTCTTACCAAGGTGTTTCCCACCTCTCTGTCTCTGCTCCAGAGTGGTGTCTGAGTCCATTGTTCATATCTTTTTGATTAGGTAGGGAAAAGGCATGCATTCTCTTAGCTAATTTCTAGCCACTCTCTTGTACATTTGTGTGGTGTGAGTGTGTGTACATACTTTTCCCATTCTTTATGGCACCCCACCCACCTTGTGTGCAATTTTTGGTGGGACTATTTTTTGTTTGCCCCTAATTAAGTGATAGTTACATGAACTAAAATAAGCCAATCAGAGTCTCTCTCTCAATTCTGATGATCTTAAGCAGGGTACTGGAAGGATTTAAAACAACAACAACAAAGATTGAGTAAAGTAATTCCCAGGCCAGAACTGGTGTCCAGAAGGTGCTTTGATGCCAGTTCAGGTCCCTCTTGTGTATCTATACCTGTTTTGTACTTCCTATCTATTTGTGACCTCTCTTTTATCCCATTAATAGATTAAGGGAGCCAAAATTGGTTTCTGTGGCCTGCTACCAAGAAACTCAAGCTGAAACAGTCACCTCCCATGTGTGGTACTCACATGATGGGAATCCCTCCTCCTCGATCTCAGTGAAAGTCTGCTGTATGGATGCTGTAATAACTGCCCAGAATCCACCTTCAGGATGAAACACTCATTCTCCCAGCTCCTGGAAGTATAGATGCTTGTCCATCTCTAAGAATTATCTTCTGCTGAAGATAGCCAACTTACACAAGGTCACATACTCCATAGGGAGAAGCTACATGCAATGACAGCTGGATGGAGGGATACTCAAGTCTGGTGTTCCTTCCTCAGGGCAGGACAACTCTTCAAAACCACCTCAGCCCTAAAACTCCCCATAAGATCATCTGAGGCTGCTGGAACTGTCATACTTCCTTTACTTCCCCATTATTTTCCCCACAATCACTCCCCAGTAAACTTTCTGTAACCCTGCATCTCAGGGTATCTCCTGAAAAGCTGACATAAGACCCCACCCAGGGCACTGATCTGCAAGAAGGAGTGGTCTTTGCTGGCACTGACTTTTTCATATGACTTGGGATTTTAGCAAGCCTCAGATAAACTCAAAAAATAGCTTTTGAGGTATTAGCATCACTCATTTAGTTAACAAATTTACTGAGAAACTCCTATGTGCTAAGCCTTGTTCTGAGTACTTGGGTAATAGCAAGGAACACAAAGCTAAAAAATAACAAAACAATCCTTGCCCTTGTGGAGTGTACAGAATAGCATGGGGTTTAGCAGTGTTTTCAAGGGCAGGAGTACAGTACTTCTTCAAAGAGGATGGTCCTGTACTAGGCTGTCCAGCTTTACTTTTCTGGAGGTAACGTTCTTCTCAGCAATGCAGGTGATACTTTCCAGTTTCATTGCTTTTATGAAATAGTAATTCACCTTTTAAAATCTGATTTATCTTTTGATTACTTTCACCCTGTCCAGTTGATGTTCCCAATACACAGTTTGAGGGGTAATAATCTTCATCTCAGAAATACATCTCTCTCTGAAGATATTTTTCTTTCTTTTGTTTCAAAACAGAGGTGTGACCCCTGTCTGGCATAGTGCAGTGGTTAGAACATTTACCTGCACACTGAAGGGTTGCAGGTTTGATCCCCAGCCTGGTCAGGAAGCAATCAATTCAGGTGTCTCTGTCACAGTGATCTCTCTCTCTCTCTCTCTCTCTCTCTCTCTCTCTCTCTCTCTCTCTCTGTCTCTCTCTTCCACCTTCACTCCCTCCCTTCCACTCTCTCTGGAAAAATAGCCTCAGGTGAGGATTAACAACAAAGGTGTGCTAGGCTCCCTACATCTGAGAAGCACAGCTCTAATCAGACTGTAGTGAGAGCTCTACACAGGCACTTCTTTATTAGTGTCTTTTGAAAGCAATGTGATTGCATTTGGTGACTGCAGTCACCCCACTCCCCCTCAGGGATAGTCATGTCCTAATACATAACAAATAACCTGACCTTCATAAAGGCGAAGGGGACTGAAGTGAAGAGGGGAGTGGGCAAATAGAAAGAGATGAGAGGAGGAAAAGAAATGGAGCATGCCAAATTGTGACTTAAATCATAAATGCCATCAATTATACAACTAAAGGGATCCCATTTATGGGTTCTCCCAGACTCATTTCTGGCCACCAGACAATCAATTAATACAGAAAGCAATTCTCCCATTAGGGACTATGTCATGTTCAGCTTGGCCCCTAACAGACATTTAATAGAAGGTAGAAACAAATCCTCTTGGTTTCTTATGAGTTTCTTTCACGGAAGGAGAAAATGAAGTTGTAGAATATCTGTGAATTGCCTTTGTCATTTTTACTCATTCCTTCTCCCTCCACCTGGCTCTTCTATAGACCTTAAAGAGTTGACCAAATATAGTAGTAGACATGACAAAAGTCATGCTGTCAGTTTGCAACTTAAAGGTCATGGTATCTAATAATTCAGAGGAACCTAAAGTTCAACCAGTCGCTCCACTGTTAGATGAGAAAACTGAGGTCAGAGAGGTCTGTGTCTTGTTGAAGATCACACAGTGAGCTGATGAGAGAGCTGGTGTTTGTGACTCCTCAACCAGCAGTCATCATCCTCTTTGTTATGCTGTGATATTGACCATCCTTCAAAAGGTTGGTGGTTACAAAGCAACCCTTGTAGAAATTAATGAATTCTTCCTGGCATCTCTGTGATGGGGAGAATTTGCCACCTCCAAGAATACCAATGCCTGACCAGAGCTTGAGAGGACTCAAGTTTTTTTCTACAGGTAAAGGTAACTTTAAAATGTAGGATTTACTCTTAAATGAATTTTCTATACAAATATAATTCTTTATTAAATTCATAACACTCAAATTACTTGTTTACTTGTACAAATTAGATAAAAATTCATCTATATATATAAAAGCCTAAGTGACTGTCTGACCGATAGCTGTGATGCACAATGACCACGAGGGGCAGATGCTCAATGCAGGAGCTGTTGAGCTGCAGTAGCTTGGCAGCTGTGGTTCTTAATACACCCAGAACCAGAGAGGAGGGAGCTAGATTCCAGGGTGCATCACCCGAGAACCACCCTCTCACAATCTGGGAAACCTTGGGGATGTTGGAGAGCTGGTTTTGGCCCAATCCCCACAGGCCAGGCTGAGGGACCCCACCGGTATACGAATTCATGCACCAGGCCTCTAGTAATAGTATAATGTGCAGGAAAACATTAAGTATCTTGGTATTTAATTCTCATTCATTAAACAGCTCTGAATAAAATTTTCACTGACTGGTGGGATCCAGATTTATTTTTTAACAGCCACTAATTAGCTTTTCTATTCTGTTGTGGTTGTTGTCAGGGTTAATGTGTCTTTAACACTTTTAACCCTCTGCTCTATATTTTGCAGCCGTAAAAATAATCTTTTAATGTTCAACAGAACAATATACCCTGCTTACCTCCCTGGGCTTAGCTGTCACCTGGCTCCATCTGCGTCTACATTCTAGAAAATGAAGTTACGTCATGTCTTTGTAATAGTTTTTCTCTAAAGGCATTTCAGCTTTATTTTACAACCAGTTAAGTTCCCTTTAATTTATTGCCAAAGATTGATTTAAAACAAGCAAGCCGATTTCATTAGAAGAGCATCATAAACATTAGGCAGCATTGCTTGTCATTAATCACTAAACAATAGCATGCACATACATAAACTTTAAAGAATGTAAGAGTTGTGACATTTTTCACTGATAACCATGTCTAACTAGTAAGAATGGGCATTCTTTTATCTTTTCATTAATCTTTAGGAAAAAACCCATTAGGCAAATATTTTTATCATGCCCAATATATAGATCATGAAGCCAAGGTACAGTAAAGTTAAGCAACTTGTCCAGGGTCAAACTCTGTTAGTGGTGGGACTCAGATTTGAAACAGGCCTTCTAACTCTGAATGTTACCTCCAGTACCTGCTGCTTCACCCTACACTTCTCAAATCTCACTTTGGAACCGTTTTAAGGGAGCCTGAGACCTCCCTGAATCCAGGAATATTAAAAACTCAATGTAAACAGAAGAGCGGCAATTATACCAAGTTATTAAGTACGTTTGTAATAAATAATAGAATACACACCAATACTTAGCGTGAAATTTTTCTTGACTTTAGAAATGACCTTATATTATCACCTTTTGTGCAAAAGCTGCTGTGACTATAACTTTTGCCCACGGCTCAGCAAAGTTTTCTGTCAAGGGCCAGATAGTAAATACTTTAGGCTTTGTCAGCCATGTGGTCTCTGTTGCAACTACTCAACTCTGCCACTTCAGGGCAAAGCAGCCATGGACTAAATGAATGGACAGGCCTGTGTTCCCACTACACTTTATCTCTGGGCACCGAAATTTAAATTTTAGAAAATTTTTTCATTCCAAAACATATGATTCCTCTTTTGATATTTAAAAAGCCAAGTAAAAGGGTGAAAAATCATTCTTAGCTTGCGGGCTTCCAAAACCAGGCAGTAGGCCACTGGTTGGCCCTGCCAACCCATGCTCTTCTACTCAGCACAAGGCCAGAGGCCATATCAGTGTCAGCTTGGCACCTTACAGGTGTTCAGTAGAAGTTGCTGGATTGAAATAAATTGAACTTGGAAAGGAGGAGTAGAAGGGAGCATATTCAGAACCACCATCCTGTCTCAAGCTCAGACAGGATCTAGGGGGCATTCTTGCTCTCCCCACACACATCCCTTTGGATTGCACTAGTACCTGGCTTGCCCAGGTCTCCTAGGAGCTCTATCTCTCCCACGATCTCTATCTGGCAGGGTTCAGATTACAAAGTGCAGATAGAGATCTCCAAGGAGAGAAGGAGCTAATAGCCTTCTCTGTAGGGCTCCCTGCCAAGCTAGCCCCTTGGCACTGCGAGCATGTGAGTGAAGGGACCTTCCAGGGGATTTAGTGGTTCCTCATTTGGCTACATAGCAAAGCAGAATGCTCTTTCTGATTTCTGCTGTTGATAGCATGGCACCCAGATCAAAGGAAGAAGTGCTCCAAATAGTACCAAAACCTTCTGCCCCCAGAGGCTCAACAACTATTTGTAAAATGTGAATCAAGGTTTATAGCTTAGCAAAGAGGAGAGGTCACCTCACTGAGGTTCTCTGAAGATGTGTGAATTAACAACCCTTGTGATCCTGGGACTTTTTAAAATTATGGGAAATTCCAACCATCTTGTAATAGAGACAGACTGTATGACCTCTGAAACTTTCTCCCAGTTGGGGAACTCAGTCACTGCAAACAAAAGCCTCATCCTCATCTCCAGGAAGTGACAGGTAAGCCTGAAGTCTCTACAGCCAATCAGGTTAGGGAGGTGCAAAAATGATTACTGGATATTAGAAGGGTTTGGGGCTTTCCAGTGAGTGTCCCTTTCCCCTGTGCCTGCAGTGCCTGGAGTTTGGTTCTTGGCAGGGCAGAGTGAGAAAAATAAAAATTTTCATTTGGGTGGGATATTTTTCAGCTGAGCATGAGAATCTTCCCCTGGCCTCCTTATTCCCCAACAACATCTGCTCTGAACAATGAACTCCACAAGGCAGGTTAGACACTGTGTTTTTCCCCTTTTCGAAGTGCTCACTGGTTAAGGAGGGATTTCCCCATCAGTGTCGAAATGTGTTTCTCTCTTTAGAGGATGCACTTCCAGCCAGTATGTTTGCTTTTTTTCACTGAAATAATTGGCATGCTTTTGTGTTTTTTCCTCCCACTCTTACTGTATATTTTTTCAGAGTTTGCCCCTGACTCTAGAATTATGCACACACGATGTAGGAGTTTCTACACTAGAGACCTGTAGAGATGCCAACGGTTTTCCCCAGAGTTTCCTGATATTTTACTATATGACCCACATTTCTGGGGTTGACCCTTTACTTTAATTCTTAAAAATCAAAACAAAAATGAACAAATAAAAACCCAACAAGCAATCATGGGTATTCCTGAAAGGGTGGAACTTAAACTTGATCTCTTAATATCACTTTTCTACTTGATAATAGTGGTTAACCTGTCACAGAACAGTGAATATCTTGGGAAAGGCCCAGGGTTCTTCCTGATATATTACAAAAGAAGATTCAAAGTAGATGGTCAAGAACACCAAAGTTCCAGGAATTTTCAGTTAAGAAAGCAACTAATGGCTTCCCACTGCACTTTGATCAAAACTCCAAACTCCTTACCACAGCCCACAAAGACCCTGTGTGATTTGGCCCCTGCCAACCTAATTTCAACCTGCATCATGCTCCCCTTTTTCACTGATCTTTAGCCGTAACATCTTTTTCTTTCCCAAACACATCAAGCTCATTCCCACTTCAGGACCTTCACAAATGTTGTTCCCTCTGTCCAGAATGTTCTTCCTCCAAATGTTTGCATGACTACTTCCTTTTAGGTCTTTCAGGTCTCCATTTAAATACCAATTCCTGATATTCATCTTAAAGTTGCCCACAGATACTCTCCATCCCATTGTCTTATATAAATGTTATAGTAGTTATTACTCTGAAGCTATCTTGTTTTTTAAAGTGAATATTTCTTTTTTAAAAAATATATTTTTATTTGATTTCAGAGAGGAAGGAAGAGAGAGAGATGGAGACATCAATGATGAGAGAGAATCATTGATCAGCTGCCTCCTGCAAGCTCCACATTGGGGATCATGCCTTGCAACCCAGGTATGTGCACTGACCAGGAATCGAACCATGATCTCTTGGTTCATAGGCTGACAGCTCAACCATGGAGTTACACCAGCTGGGCTAATGTTCTTATTTCTTGTGGTTGATTTTCATTAGATTGTAAGCCTTAAGGGAGAAAAACTTTCTCACTTTACTTATTAAATAAATGAAATTTAAAAATGAAGTCAGATCTTCCAATAAGAATTAAAGCAAACAGATAGGAAGTTTAAGTGTGAGTTCAAGGGAAGCAATTGCTGTGAGCTGGAGGTCATGGATGGGAGACCAAGTCAGTGCTGGGAGTGGTAGACTATAATGGTCCTTAGGGCAGAGAGTGGGATCACCAATGTAGATGTCTCTGAGAAGGCTTAATAAATAACACTCCCCTTTCCCATCCTGAATCAGGATTATTAGAGAACTATGACAAAGGAGGAATTGATAGGGGCTAAACTATCACTTTTGTTATTGGTAAATTGGAGGATATGTTTTATATCTATGGGTAAGAGGACTAACTGATATGAAACATCCATAGTGAGCACACTGCTCACTGAGTCACAGCAGCGCTGGCCATGCTGCCTTCTGGGGAGTGTGGGGGGAGGGGGTATGGGTAGGCTTCATATAAACTGAGGACCCAGAGAAGCAGGGCAGAAAGCAAGCTTGTGTGACAGCTGGCTTCAAAGAGAAAAAGGGAGGAATGGGCTGTCCAGATTTTCCTTCTAAACTTGCCAATCAAATACTCCACTCCACCTCCCCTGCGTTAGAGGCATGAGGCTATAGAGAGGCCTGCAGTCAGGATGACCAGGACAGCTTCAGGTAGATGTGCTTTCACATGGAAGGGACATCAGAGGTGGGGAAAACTGGCTCTCAGATGCAAACCCCAGCTCCTTTCAGAGATGGGACTGGATTCACCAGGGCAGTGGGACACTAATAGATAGGACTTTCATTACCTGACTGGACCTGGCACTGGCTGAACCTCTGCCTAACCTTGGCCTTTTCACTCATTTTTTTTATTTATTTAATAAATCTTTATTGTTCAGATGATTACAATTGTTCCTCTTTTTCCCCCCATAGCTCCCCTTCATCCAGCTTGCACCCCTCCCTATGCCCTTACCTACCCCTCCCCATTGTCCTCATCCATAGGTGTATGATTTTTGTCCAGTCTCTCCTTGCACTACTCTCACCCCTTTCCCCCTAAGAATTGTCAGTCCACTCTCTTTCTACTCTCTTTCTATGCCACTGATTCTATTATATTCACAAGTTTATTCTGTTCATCAGATTTTTAATTCACTTAATTTTTTGATTCACTTGTTGATAGATATGTATTTGTTGTTCATAATTTTTATCTTTACCTTTTTCCTCCTCCTCCTCCTCCTCCTC
>PVJN01039139.1:0-19956 GCA_004026805.1 Lasiurus borealis
GGCACCTCAGACACCAGTGATTTTTAAAAAGTGCCTGCCAGCCCAGCTGTATGAACCAGGAGGGCACAGTTCAGTTCCCATTCAGGGCACATGTTGTTGGCTCAATCCCCAGTAGGAGGCATGCAGGTGGCAGCCATTCAATGATTCATATTCTCTCTCTCTCTCTCTCTCTCTCTCTCTCTCTCTCTCTCTCTCTCTCTCTCTCTCCCCACACACACACACTCTCTCTCTTCCTCCCTCTCTCTTCCCCCTTTCCTCTCCGGAATCAATAAAAATATAGTAAAAAAGAAAATAAGACACCTGTCATGTACCTAGGGCTAAGGCCTCTCTGCAGGCTTCTGCACTGTTCCCAGCCTCTGGCTTTGCTCTGGTATGCTCATATTCTCATCTCAAACTGCCTTTCTGGCCAGTTTCTATGGATGAATGCCTCTCTCGAGCTGTCTGTCTGGCTTCCCATCAGATCATCTTTACATAATCCAGGCTCTGTGGCAACAGTGCCAGACCCCATCAGTCACAGTCTGTTCTGACCTCGTCATTTTCCCCTAAGGGCACCATGTCCAGTTTCCACCCCTAAATCACACAGGCTCCTACATAATACTGTATGTTGGCAGTTCCCTTTTTGCCGAATCTGTCTTTCCATGAATGTAACAGAAACTGAAAGGGTCTGCTAATCCTTTATATCCTAAGAAACTAAATAAATTAGCAAACACACAGCACTTGGAAGTGTACCAGACCATAATAAGCACCTAATACATATTATGTTAGCTATTATTTGATCAAGGTCTAAGCCAGTGATTACAGTTTCTTCAGTGCCATGTGTTCAGAAAGCATCTATTTCAAAAAAAAGTTTTCGTCTTCAAATTGGTAAAACTCTAGTCTTCTCTAGTATCTCTATTGAATATTTCTCAATTCTTGCTTTCAGATGATGAAGGCTTCAGAAATGTGCTTTTAAGTGGAATGAGAAGGCAAGAATACCTATATTTATTTTTCTTATTATTAAGCCACTGAAACCCTGTTTGGCCAACAGACAGGTGATCCTTAAGCCTTTATAAGCTTTGTCTAAATAGAAGCTTTTTTTTTCCTTTTTTCATCTTCTTAACAGTGTGCCTTTTATAATTTGGCATGCGGGGAGACTATTTTTCCCCAAATACTAGTACAGCAAAAACTGCTAACAGTGAGAGAGAGCTTATTTATCTAGCATAACTGCAGTCCCTCACAGCAAGGATCAGCTACTTTCATTTGCTGCAAAGTTACCCTGTTTGCTGATTTCTTGAGCTCAGGACTCTCCATTACTGTGTCTTGTCCTTTGAGTTCTTCAACCAACTGGCCCTGGGACACAGGGCTAGAGGGAGTGTGATTGAAATCAGGAAGCAAAGATGCCAGTTCCCCAGCAACAGCCAGACTGGGAACGGACCTGTTTCAAAGATCATATGGGACAAATACATGCTGTACTGTTCCTGACACCACCTGCCAGGTGTCTGCTCCAGAAGTAGCAACGTGGATACATAATAATGAATGGGCCTGCAGAGACCAGACCAATAACTTGGGAGCTGCTGGGACATTTCACACAGTGGGCATGGTTCCAGATATGAGATCATCTGTGATGCTTAGAGTCAGGTCTCATGTAGAATTATTAGAGCTGGGCCCACACTGGCCTGCAGGGAAAGGGCACCCAGAGACATTTTGTCTGACACAAAGCCCAGAAGATTCCTTATGTCTTTACTTGCTTTATTGTTGCCCTTATCATACAACATCATAAATATCTATCCATATTCCTCATTAAACCCTGAGCTTCTTAAGATTTATGATTGTGGAGAGAAACCAAGATGGCAGCATAGGTAAACAAACTGCTGCCTCGAACAACAATTTCCAAACTACAACTAAAAGACAAAACAGATGTCATCCAGAACCACAGAAAAGCTGACTGACTGGAAATTCTACAACTAGAAGGAAAGAGAAAAGCAACTGAGACTCAGAGGAGCTGCAGGAGGCAGAGTACTGAGACGTGCATGCAGAGAGGACTGGCAACTGAGTGCAGGACTGGCTTTCTCAAGCAGGAAGGAGACAAAAGCTCCTGACTGCACTGAACTCCAATTCCTGGGTGAGACTCTGGGGACCCAGACTCATTTGGGGAGAAACTGGACTGTCTGGCAGAGAGCAGAACTCGAGGGTGGCTTTCTCTCAGAGGTGCTTGCAGTGATTACCAGAGGACACTGAGACACAGAGGTCTGTTAGGGCAGGGCTGATGGGAGACCATTGCTGTCTTCTCTGCTCTAGACTGAGCACATCCAAGCTGAGCACAGAGGCCTTTGCAAGTCTTGTCTCATAAGGGTGTCTCCAGCACAGAAGTTCTCCCAGCAGTGATACAGCTGATCCTCACAGCCAATCGGCCTGGAGATCAATTCCTCCCAGTGATACTAACAACAATCAAGGCTTAACTACAACAAGACTATGCACACAGCCCACAAAGGGGTACACCAAGAGTGTCTACCTCAGGTACCTGCGAGGCTGAGCCACTTGGACCCTATAGGACACCTAACAGACAAAGCCACTCCATTAATTTAGGGAAACAGCCAAAATGCGGAGACAAAGAAAGAGATCACAAATGAAAGAAATGGAGAAAAGCAAATGACTGAATATAGAGTTCAAAACCATGCTTATAAGGTTTTTCAAGAATTTTAATGAGACCCTTAAGGATATGAAAAAGGACCAACTAGAAATTAAGCATACATTGACTGAAATAAAAAAATATTATACAGAGACTTAATAGCAGACTAGAAGATCACAAGAATCAAGTCAAAGATTTGAAATACAAAAAAGAAAAAAAAACACTCAACGGAAAAGGCAAAAAGAAAAAAAAATCCAAAAATATGAAGATAGTATAAGGAGCCTCTGGGACAACTTCAAGCATACTGATATCAGAATTGTGGGGGTGCCAGAAGAAGAAAAAGCAAGATACTGAAAACCTATTTGAAGAATTAATGACAGAAAACTTCCTCCACCTGGAGAAAGAAAGAGACTTACAAGTCCAGGAAGCACACAGAACCCCAAACTAAAGGAATCCAAAGAGGACCACACTAAGATACATCATCATTAAAATGCCAAGAGCAAAAGACAAAGAATATTAAAAGCAGCAAGAGAAAAACAGTTAGTTACCCACAAGGTAACTGTCAGCTGATTTCTCAACAGAAACGATGCAGGGCAGATGTGAGTGGCAAGAAATATTCAACGTGATGAATAGCAAGAACCTACAGCCAAGATTATTCTACCCAGCAAAACTATCATTTAGAATTTAAGGGCAGATAAAGAGCTTCACAGATAAGAAAAAGCTAAAGTTCATGACCACCAACCCAGTATTATATGAAATACTGAAAGGTATTCTTTAAGAAGAGGAAGAAGAAGAAAAAGTAAAGATGAAAATTATGAACAACAAATACATATCTATTAAGTGAATCTAAAAATCAAGTGAATAAAAAAATCTGATGAGGTCTTCAACAGAATGGCGGCATAGGTAAACACCTACCCTGCTGCCTCGCACAACAATTTCAAAACTACAACTAAAAGACAGAATAGCCATCACCAAGAACCACAGGATGAGCGGAAATTCTACAACTAGAAGGAAAGAGAGGGGCTCACAGAGACCCAGAGGAGCTGCAAAAAGCTGAGGTATGGAGATGCGTGTGTGGAGAGAGCAGGTGCCTGAGTACCTGGCTGGCTTTCTCTGGCAGGAGGGACATGGAGACTCCCAACGGCATTGAATCTCTTATCCTACAACACTAAACCTCAGGTCCAGCCGAAACTCATACTGGGGGAGTTTGGGCTGTGAAAAGGGAGAGGTACACAGAAATTTAGGGGAGTCACAGGAGGGCAGAAGTCAGGCAGCGTGCACAGCACTGCGAACAGAAGACCGACTGTTGATTGTGCCACTGGCTTTCACAAGAGGGCAGGACACAAAGCGTCCCAACTGCGCCACTTCTAAGTCCACTAAACCCCAGATTCAGGCTAAGTCCTGGGGACCCAGATTCATAAGGTCCCAGAGCACAGGGGAGCTGGAAAGGCAGCAGTCTAGGGGCACTGTGAGAGCACGCCCACACACACAGAGACCACTCCAGCGATTACCCAGTCAAGTGAGACTCAGGGGCCATGGAGGGCAGGGCCGACTGAAAGACAAGGCAGTCCGTTAAACCCTGAGACTCCACCCATCCCAAGTTCAACAGAGAGGCTTTTGCAGTTTTGCAAGTCTGGTATCTAAGGCTGAATCCAACACAGAAGTTCTCCCAGCATAGTGAAAATGCTGAGACAAGGGAAAAGATCACAAACAAAAGAAATGGAGGAAAACAAACAACTGGATATAGAGTTCAAAACCACGCTTATAAGGTTTTTCAAGAATATCCTAGAAAAGATGGATAAAGTTAGCAAGACCCAAGAGGAGATGAAAAAGAACCAACTAGAGGTGGAAAAGGTCCAACTAGAGATAGAAAAGGACCAACTAGAAATTAAACATACACTGACTGAAATAAAAAAATATTATACAGAGACCTAACAGCAGACTAAAGGAAGGCAAGAATCAAGTCAAAAATTTGAAATATAAAAAATCAGAAAACACTCAACTGGAAAAGCAAGAAGAAAAAAGAACCCAAAAATATGAAGATAATGTAAGGAGGCTCTGGGACAGTTTCAAGTGTACCAACATCAGAATTGTGGGGGTGCCAGAACAAGAAAGAGAGCAAGATACTGAAAACCTATTTAAAGAAATACTGAGTGAAAACTTTCCACATCTGGTGAAAGAAATAGACTTACAAGTCCAGGAAGCACACAGAACCCCATATAAAAGGAATCCAAAGAGGACCACACAAAGACACATCATAATTAAAATACCAAGAGCAAAAGACAAAGAGAATATTAAAAGCAGCAAGAGAAAAACAGTTAGTTACCTATAAGGGAGCACCCATACAACTGTCAGCTGATTTCTCAACAGAAACGATGCAGGCCAGATGGGAGTGGCAAGAAATATTAAACGTGATGAATAGCAAGAACCTACAACCAAGAATAATCTATCCAGCATAACTATCATTCAGAATTGAAGGGTAGATAAAGAGCTTCACAGAGAAGAAAAGCTAAAGGAGTTCATCAACTCCAAACCAATATTATATGAAATGCTGAAAGGTAGTCTTTTAGAAGAGGAAGAAGAAAAAGGTAAAAGATAAATTATGAACAACAAATACATATCTATTAACAAGTGAATCTGAAAATTAAGTGAATTAAAAATCTGATGAACAGAATAAACTGGTAAATATAATAGAATCAGGAGCACAGAAAGGGAGTGGACTGATAATCTCAGGGGGAAAGGTTTGAGGGGTTTACTGGGAGAGAATGGACAGAAATCATACACCTATGGATGAGATTAATGGGAGGGAGGTAAGAGTAGAGAAAGGGTTGGGATCCAGGAGGAGGGAAGCTATGGAGGGGATAAAAGAGAAACAAACGTAATAATCTGAATAATAAAGATTTAATTAAAAAACAAAACAAAGAAATATCTGATAAACAGAATAAATTGGTGAATATAATAGAATCAGGGACATAAAAGGGAGTGGACTGACAATTCTTGGCAGAAAAGCTGTGTGGGAGAGCGGGAAGAGACTGGACAAAAATCATATACCTATGGATGAGGACAGTTTGGGACCTGGATAGGGGCGTGGTAAGGGCAGCTGGTGGGTTGGGAACCAGGTGGAGGGGAGCTATGGGGGGAAAAAGTACAGTTGTAATAGTCTGAAAAATAAAGATTTATTAAATAAAAAAAGACTTATGATTATGTAATTTTCATATTTAAATCCTCAATATTCTTGAATCAATCAATTCATGAATCAATCAATTAATGTTAGGTTTAAAAGAACACTGTACTTTACAGTGTTAGACCAAACAGGTGAGAGACTAAAGGGGCTTTAGGGAGTTCTTCAGGGTGGATAAAAAAGTGATGTCTTGCTCTAGCTGGTTTTGCTCAGTGGATAGAGCATTGGCCTGTCGAGTATAGGGTCACAGGTTCAATTCCGGTCAAGGGCACATGCCTGGGTTGCAGGCTGGATCCCCAGTAGGGCCTGTGCAGGAAACAGCCGATCAATGAGGCTCTCTCATCATTGATGTTTTTGTCTCTCTCTCCCTGTCTCTTCCTCTAAAGTCGATTATATATATATATATATATATATATATATATATATATATATATATATATTTTTTTTTTTTTTTAAGTGATGTCTTTCTCTCCCCTGCCTCTTTCTCTGAGATCTCTCACATATGGACTAGGAATATTGGTCCCACTCTTGCCTTACAATTAAGAGGCTCTAGATCCAGGGCCATGGAAAGACACTTAGGACTAATAAAACCTCCCACCCACCTGCCAGTGGCATGAACTTCCTCCATGCCTAGATAAAGGGGTTCATCCAAATGCTTGTTGTCATCTATTGTATCATCCTTTCCTAGAAAAGGAGAAAAGTGCTAAAATATCTCTGTGTCCCTGAATGTTCTTTATCTAATCTGACCAAAGTCTGGACCATGTAGTATTTCCCATGTCCCCCTGACCAAACACTGTGGAAGTATGCCCAACTCAAGTAGCACCTTGCAAGATACAACAGTAATATGGACAGGATGGTAAGGCCAGAGTCTTTGTAATAGAAGTGACCAACCTTTCATTTATGAGAAAACCAAGACCACTGCAAGTTCTTTCCATCATCCATACCCTTGAATACTCTTTCTATGTTTTTATTTCTTTTAAGTGAAAGCAGATGTGCCTTCATTTTCTTTCATCTTAGCCTCTCACTCTAGATCTCTTTAGATTCAATGCCCTTCAAGTAGCTATTTTACAACTCACCAGCTTGAGTTTACCATCTCAAGCTCAACATTCTGTACTCTGCCCTCTGGTCTAATATTTGATACAAGATGAAGAGCAGACTTGATAAGAACCAGAACGGCACACCCAACCCTTACGAGTCACCATGTATCTCAGAAGTAACTATTTGGATGTTATAAGAGTAAACAGAAAAAACTTACACACCACAATCCCCTGGTTAAATTGAGACAGGATAAAAAGGGGGAGGAAAATAGAGGAAGGGATAGAAGGGAAGGAATTACGAGGTATGTTGGCTCCAAGCCACATGCCTTGTGGAGAAATAAATTCTTTGACCACCCCTTAACAATGACTCCCAACCTTTCTGGAATCCAGGCACCCTATCATTATCCACTCGATTATCAAGTCTTGATATGACTGCCTCCACCCTTGCACTTACATAAAAACATACAGCATGAATTCATTTCTTTATTTTAAATTAATGTGAATCAACATGACTTTTATTGCAAATATTTTATAGCATCCCTTGAAACAACTTGCAAGACCTTGACTAAAAGGAACCCCATTTTAAAAAATAAACTTGAACCCTAGTTGATTTGGCTCAGTGGATAGAGCATCAGCCTCAATGCACTGAAAGGTCACAGGTTTCATTCTGGTCAAGACCACATGCCTGGGTTGCAGGCTTGATCCCCAGTAGGTGGTGCGATCAATGGTTCTCTTTCATCATTGATGTTTTTATCTCTCTCCCCTCTCCCTCTGCGAAATCAATAAAAATATATTTAAAAAAATAAAAAATAAAATAAACTCGAGTAGTTGTGAGCTGCCGCAGCACGGTATTCACTAGGGGAATATTACTGCAGCAGTCCTAGGAAATAGCAGGCAATCATTATAACTGTCACTGGACAACCAATGGTTCCATGCTGCCTGACACTACTGGAGCCAATTAAGCAGAGACAGGGTTGAATCATAAATGAGCATTTATTCCAATACTGCTAGCAATATGGGAGAGCATCAGGTCATCCATAACAATCTGCTCTCCAACCCCCCAAAGCCAGCTGCTTATATTGGGTAGCACAAAGATTACAGGGAGAGAGAACCTCGCACAACAATTTCAAAACTACAACTAAAAGACAGAACGGACATCATCCAGAACCACAGGAAAGCTGGCTGAGTGGAAATGCTACAACTAGAAGGAAAGAGAGGGGCTCACAGAGACCCAGAGGAGCTGCAAAAAGCTGAGGTACAGAGACACGAGCAAGGAGAGAACAGGTGCCGGAGAACCTGGCTGGCTTTCTCTGGCAGGAGGGAGATGGAGATTCCAATGGCATTGAAACCCTTTTCTTACGGTACTGAACCCTAGGTCCAGGCGAGACTCATACAGGGGGAGTTTGGACTATGAAAAGGGAGAAGTGCATGGAAATTTAGGAAAGTCACGAAAAGGCAGAAGTCTGGTGGTGCACACTGCTCGCAGAAGATCGACTGCTGATTGTGCCACTGGCTTTCATGAGTGGGAGGGAAACAGAGCCTCCCAACTGCGGCACTTCTAATTCCACTAAACCCCAGTTTCGGGCGAAACCCTGGGGACCCAGACTCATGGTCCCAGAGCGCAAGGGAGCCAGAAAGGCAGCAGTCTAGAGGCACTATGAGAGAGCACTCACACGCAAACAGGTACCGCTCCAGCGACTACCCAGATTTGCATGAGTCCTGGGGGCTGTGGAGGGCAGGGTCGACTGGAAGGCAAGGCAGTCCGTTAAGCCCTGAGACTCCACCCATCCCAAGCTCAACAGAGAGGCTTTTGCAGTTTTGCAAGTCTGGTATCATAAGGCTGAATCCAACACAGAAGTTCTCCTGACACAGTGAAAATGCAGAGACAAGGGAAGAGATCACAAACAAAAGAAATAGAGAAAAACAAACAAATGGACATAGAGTTCAAAACCACGCTTATAAGGTTTTTCAAGAATATCCTAGAAAAGATGGATAAATTTAGAGAGACCCAGGAGATGAAGAAGGACCAACTAGAAATTAAACATACACTGACTGAAATAAAAAATATTATACAGAGACCTAACAGCAGACTAGAGGAAAGCAAGAATCAAGTCAAATATTTGAAATATAAAGAAGCAGAAAACACTCAACTGGAAAAGCAAGAAGAAAAAAGAATCCAAAAGTGTGAAGATAATATAAGGAGCTTCTGGGACAACTTCAAGTGTACCAACAGTAGAATTATGGGGGTGCCAGAAGAAGAGAGCAAGATACTGAAAATCTATTTGAAGAAATACTGACTGAAAACTTCCCACATCTGGTGAAAAAAAATAGAATTAAAAGTCCAGGAAGCACACAGAACCCCATATAAAAGGAATCCAAAGAGGACCACACCAAGACACATCATAATTAAAATACCAAGAGCAAAAGACAAAGAGAGAATATTAAAAGCAGCAAGAGAAAAAACAGTTAGTTACCTATAAGGGAGCACCCATACGATTGTCAGCTGATTTCTCAACAGAAACGATGCAGGCCAGACAGGAGTGGCAAGAAATATTCAACGTGATGAATAGCAAGAACCTACAACCAAGAATAATCTATCCAGCAAAGCTATCATTCAGAATTGATGGGCCGATAAAGAGCTTCACAGAGAAGAAAAGCTAAAGGAGTTCATCCACTCCAAACCAGTATTATATGAAATGCTGAAAGGTAGTCTTTTAGAAGAGGAAGAAGAAAAAGGTAAAAGATAAAAAATTATGAACACCAAACAAGTGAATCTAAAAATTAAGTAAATTAAAAATTTGATCAACTGAATAAACTGGTGAATATAATAGAATCAGGAGCACAGAAAGGGAGTGGACTGATAATTCTCAGGGGGTAAAGGGTGAGAGGGGTGCAGGGAGAGACTGGACAAAAATCATACACCTATGGATGAAGTCAATACAGGGGAGGTAAGGGTGGGAGCTGGGTGGAGGGAAGCTATGGAGGGGAAAAAAGAGAAACAAATGTAATAATCTGAATAATAAATATTTAATAAAAAAATAAAAAATAAATGCAATGCACTGAAAAAAAAAAGATTACATAGAGAAGTAGGAATTTTAGGCATGGAGAAGTAGGCAAGGGGGGCTGGGGTAAGACTCCATTGTTTGGGCAACATGTTGTTCATCTTTCCATGGTAGTTGGCAGTTCTAGGATGTACCTCGTTTCAAGGTTGACTTTCAGGGTCAAGGTTGACTCCTAGGTCCTGGGGCCATACAACTCCCAGCCAGGTCACAATGTGCTTTCTTTAATCAGAACAAAGCAATCAGGGTTAACAGAGCATGAGTAATATTACTTGTTTTATTTCTTAGTTCCCAATATTCTATTTCTGCCCCTACCATAATCTCCATCTGGGAGACAATGTGCAAGAGGGTAAGTCACTGGAAGGTCCAGATGCACCACCTCCAAAGGTATTCCAGGAGTAATCCTTCCAGTAAAACCCCTTTTATGGGAGCTAGTTTCAATCCTTGCAAACAAATGATTCTTGTCTAGATCATGTGAAATTGGCACTCAAAAAAAGGGTACATGGAGACCAACAAGCAGCAGGCCCATCACCTGCCTTCTCTCTTTGTCCATCAGAGAAGAGTGAAAGAGAGCAGGTACTTCAGTGTCTGGAATCCCTGGTGTGCTGCCTCCTTTTACCATAAGTGGGTCTTACATTCCTCTACCTAACAGAGCCATCTACCCATATTTGCAGACTTAAACTCTGGATAAAAGGGACTATTTTACTTGGCTTCTTTGGTGTCTTTGGATGTAGCAAAGGAAAAAGAGACATTATATAACAAGGAGAGGGAAAATAAAGCCATGCAGCAATATATTCCCAAACATGCATGCTCCATTTGACAGAGCTCACAAAAGACCCAGATTTGGGGAAAAAAAACCCACAACAACTCTGTGTCATGAGAGTAATTCTTCCTGGGCTTTTCTGCAAAAACATCGTCACTCTCTAGGCCAGTCTGGCACCCTAATTTCTACAATAAAACAAGCTCCAACTTGGTCTGGCAGTAAGGGAGAAAGGTGAAGTTTGAAAAAATAATTTTCCATGTCCTACATCCCACTTCATTGTGGTACCATCCTTGACTCCCACCTGTAACTGCTTTATGTCCCTCGTGCCTAGGCACGGTGATTATGGCCCCTGTCCTCAAAGCTCTGCTTTTTGCCATGTGACTGTGGGAGGTACTAGTTCATACTGTTTGTGGTGTAGACAAATGCTTTGGGTTAGACAGGCTGACAGCATACAGCTTCATAGTCCAGTGGCTTCTCTGGGTGTCAGTTTGACTAATGTATAAATGGGTATTTCTTCCCTAGTAAGGTTGTTGACAGGATCCAATGAAACAACAAATGCAAAGCTCCAGGCTGGGCACAGGCACATGGAAGGCTCCACACAGTACACCCTGAGAATCCTGGGCTCCTTCCCCACCACCCCAAGGTAACAAAATATTGTCTCCTTAGGGTGAATGTGGTGGGACCAAAGGAGCATGGAATTTAAGGACATGTTTATAAGGCAGTGAGAAGTGGGCAGAGGATAAGGATTTGCTCAGTGCCCTCCCACCCCACTGACTGTGCTTTCATATACCTACTGTGGACTCAGACCCTCAGAGTGGGTTCAGGAAGCCATTCAGCAGAAAAGCTGGAGGAAGGTGACCAGTAGAAAGCATAATTCTGCATAAAGATCAAAATTGAAGTACTATAGATAAATTATCTTCACCTGAGGATACTTTTTCCCATGAAGGGAGGGAGGGAGGGAGGGAGGGAGGGAGGAAAGAAAAAAAAGAAGAAACCAAGATGGCGGCATACATAAACAACTAAACTGCTGCCTCGCACAGCAATATCAAAACTACAGCTAAAAGACAAAATGGACACCATCCATAACCACAGGAAAGCTGGCAGAGTGGAAATTCTACAGCTAGAAGGAAAAAGGAAAGCACATAGAGACTCAGAGGAGCTGCAAAAGGCTGAGGTATGGAGACACATGCATGGAGAGGCTGGGCAATTGAGTGCATGGACAGCTGAGTGCATGGGTGGCTGAGTGCGTGGCTGGCTTCCTCAAGTGGGAGGGAGACGGAAGCTCCCATCTGTGCTGAACTCCAGTCCTGGGTGAGACTCTGGGAACCCAGACCCATTTGGGGGGAATCCGGACTTATCAGGAAAAGAGAAAGCACACTGTGACTCAGGGGAGCTGTGGAAGCCTGAGGTCCAGAGGCAGGAGCACAGAGAGGACTAACTGCTGACTGCACAGGCAGCTGAGTGCTCAGCTGGCTTTCTAAAGCGGGAGGGAGACAGAAGCTCCTGAATGCGGTGAACTCCAGTTCTGGGTGAGTTTCTGGGAACTCAGACTCATTCTGGAAGAAACTGGACTGTCTGGCAGCAGGCAAAACTTAAAGGTGGGTTTCTCTCAGAGCTGCTTGCGGTGATTACTAAGGGACACTGAGAACCAGGAGCATCATAGGGCTGGGCTGACAAGAAGCCAAGGTTGTCTGCTTTGCCCTGAGACTCCACCCCATCCAAGCTAAGCACAGAAGCTTTTGAAATTTTGCAAGTCTTATCTCATAAGAGTGTCTCCAGCACAGAAGTTCTCCCAGTATAGACACAGGTGATCTTCACAGCCAATCAGCCTGGAGATCAATTCCTCCCAGTGATACAACAATCAAGACTTAACTATAACAAAGCTGTGCACACAGTCCACAAAGGGGTCCACCTAAGGTAACTGGGGGATGCTGAGCTACTGGGCCCTATAGGATACCTAGCACACAAAGCTACTCTACCAACTCAGGGAAGCAGTGAAAATGTGGAAACAAAGAAACAGATCACAAATGAAAGGAATGGAGGAAAGCAAATGACGGGATATAGAGTTCAAAATCACGGTTATAAGGTTTTTCAAGAATATTCTAGAAAAGGCTGATAAATTTAGCGAGATCCTTAAGGATATGAAAAAGGATCAACTAGAAATTAAGCATACACTGACTGAAATAAAAAATATTATACAGAGACCTAACAGCAGACTAGAGGAACACAAAAATCAAGTCAAAGATTTGAAATACAAAGAAGCAAAAAACATTCAACTGGAAAAGCAAAAAGAAAAAAGAATCCAAAAATATGAAGATAGTGTAAGAAGCCTCTGGGACAACCTCAAGCATACCAACATCAGAATTATGGTGGAGCCAGAAGAAGAGAGAGATCTGCAAGGTACTGAAAACCTTTTTGAAAAAATAATGACCAAACACTCCCTCCACCTGGTGAAAGAAATAGACTTACAAGTCCAGAAAGCACACAGAATCCCAAATAAAAGGAATCCAAAGAGGACTACACCAAGACACATAATAATTAAAATAACAAGAGCAAAAGACAAAGAGAAAATATTAAAAGCAACAAGAGAAAAACAGTTAATTACCTATAAGGAAGCAACCATATGATTGTCAGCTGATTTCTCAACAGAAACGATGCAGGCCTGACGGGAGTGGCAAGAAATATTCAATGTGATGAATAGCAAGAACCTACAACCAAGAATACTCTACCCAGCAAAGCTATCATTCAGAATTGAAGGGCAGATAAAGAGCTTCACAGAGAAGAAAAAGATAAAGGATTTCATCAAGACCAAACCAATATTATATGAAATGCTGAAAGGTACTCTTTAGGAAGAGGAAAACGTAAAAGGTAAAGATAAATTTCATGAATAACAAATACATATCTATCAACAAGTGAATCTAAAAAGTGAATTAAAAATCTGATGATAAGAGTAAACTGGTGAATATAATAGGATCAGGAAAGGGGTGAAGGTGGTACAGGGAGAGACTGGACAATAATCATACACCTATGGATGAGGACAATGTCGGGGGAGGTAAGGTAGAGGAAGGGGTGGGAGCGGGTGGAGGAGAGCTATGGGAGGAAAAATGAGAAACAAATGTAATTATTGAACAATAAAGATTTATTAAATTTAAGAAAAATATGTTTTATATTTAGTCACATTAGTACCAATTTTTAAACCAGATGAGGAAAAAATAATATGACTTTTTATAAGTATAAAATGTTTAAGCTCTTACTATTTCCAGTTTAAGCTTCACCAATTTGAAGGACATTCTGAAAATATCCCAATGTACATTTCAGAATTTCTAAGAAATCTTCTTAGAATCAAAATCAAATCTTATTACAAAGTTACTATTTTTCTGCCCTATCACTTGAAACAAGGATTATCATATCATTAGAAAATGCTGCAAGAACACAAATCTCCTTATAGTATAAACTCCTAGTAAGTGATAGTATTTTATATTTTATATTTTAGGGACTGATGTAGACATACATGTATGCCTATATTTTTAAAGATGGAAAATTTCTGTATTTTTTAAGATGGAAAATTGCTTGCAGGTTTATGTTTATAAGCTTCTAAGAATTCACCCATGTCCTAATCCTCCACTTAATAAACCATTTTGTACTTAAAAGACTTTCCCAATTAAAGCTTTAGTTTTATCAGCAAAAATAGTCACCTTGCAAATTTCAGAAACACCTAGTCTTAGGAGGATTTAGCACTCACAATCTTAGATTTTCTAAGTCTTAATTTTAAGTGTTCTGTCATATATTCTGTAGCACTGAACCATCAAAATCTCTTCCAAATGCCAGTGTTTTGGCAAAAATATATATTATACCAGTGGATAACTGAAGCTTAATTCTTTAAGGAAAAAAATGTACACACACACACACACACACACACACACACACACACACACACCTCAGAATTAACCCCCTCAGTGTTAATGAAGCTTTATTTAGGCAGTGATGAAGGGTTGCTTCTGCAGCAGTAATTGCCTGGCACTTCTGTCCTTCCAACCTTGCAAAATGAGGAGAGCAGCCTCCCATGGTTTAGGGGGGAAAGCTCCTTGGCACAGAGGCAGCTACTGACACTGGAAGTCAGGCTAAACTCAATGAAGGCACAAATGATAATGTTGGGCACCAATGGTACACACGCTTTCTTTTTCACTCCTTGCCGTTTATATGGTGAAGGAGCTGGGTCCTTTTGTCCTATAGAATTTCCAACATTCTGGATTTTGTTAATTGCATCCATGTAGTATATTAATATGTTTGCTGTCCCCTGCATTTCTGTACTCCAGCTCTCTAATGGGCAGCTTGCTACAGATTTGATCAGTTAGCAGTTTGGATACTTTAGCAAGAAGACATCATTGGTGATAATGACAGGACTTTTCATTAGTGGATATGTAATGTCCAGCTGTCTTTCTTTGTGTGATGTTAGACATTTAGCCAAAGTCCATTATTTCAATAGTGTACAAGTGTTCTAATTCTCATTCCTTACTCATTTATTAGCAGGAATACTTCTATGTTAGAGAAACTTCCCCTGGCCAACTAGTTGGTTTTTCTGGTACTCTCAGTACAATAAAGATAGGATAAATACTTGATCCTTACCTTGCATTTACCAATTCTCACAATCCTCTATAGGTAACCATGAGTTCTTTATTTCTTATGAACTCATAGATTTAAACATATCTGCTATTTCAATCTATTGCTCAAATTGTTCCATTTTTGACCAGTGAAAACCCATTTAAACTTACTTCTGAATTCTTTTTTGGTTACTACTTTGATGGTCATTGAAAAGTTCTCGCTTTATTATTTCACACTATGTTCCAGGACCTTCTTGAATTTTTCCTGTCTCAGTCTTGAAATTAGCTGTTTTGCGTTGTTTTTTTTTCAAGAACCCGGGTTCCTTTCAGTAGGAAATAATAATAGAGACCGCAGTTTGGGTGCCAGAAGAACTCATTGCTGCTAGGCTGGTCATTGTTTCTAGGCCTTGTTGATGGGCAAAGCTAAGAAACTCATGGTTGTTGGCTTTTGTTGTTTGTTTTGTGTTTTAAGAGATATATATCCTGAGCTCCTACTGATGTTTTCAATTCAAGTTAGAACTACAGGGTTTTCACTTTTATATCTTTTTCTTTTCACATACTAACACCTTGATTGTTAATAATATAAACATAATTATTTATTTGATATATCTTATATCATATTCTTGTTTTAAAATAGCAGTGCTAATACGTCAACAAACAGCATGAAAACTGAAAGTAGATTAAAGTGTATGTCCAATTCTTTTTCTTTTTAGGTTATATCCCACTAGTTTATACATTAAATTACTGTTTTTTAAAGTCAGTAGGAATAATTCTTCTCTATGTAGTTAAGTCACTAACTCAATACAGCAATCTGATTTTGCTTTCTGTTTTTAGGCTATATTTTTAAAGTTTAATTTGATTATATAATTATGAAAAATCTTTACATGGTTCCAAAGTTCAACTTATAAAACAAAGTATAATCAGAAAGTATAGTTTCTATCCATGTTTCCTCCACTCTCTTCCCAACATAGGTAACCAATTTTTAAATTTTTTTTTTTCAGTTTTTGAAATTATGCTCTTCTGCCCTGGCCCGTGTGGCTCAGCGGTCACCAGTTAGGGCACATGCCCAGATTGCAGGTTCGATCCCCAGTAGCAGGCATGCAGGAGGCAGTAGATCCATGTTTCTCTATCTCCCTCTCCTTTCTCTAAATAAATAAAGACACATTTTAAAAACAAATAAATAAATAAATATGCTGTTCTTTCATTGTTGTGATTTTATATATTCATATTCCTGCCACCCTTTTAAAAAATAAATGGAAACATATATTTTTCTCCATCTATTTTTTTTCAGGTAATAATGCATCCTGCACAGTATATAGAGGTAACAGCATATAGAGACATTCCTAGTTTATAACTGCACGATTATCCATTGATGGTGTCAGAGTCTCCTGTTGGGTTTTTTCCAGCATCTTGTTGTTATGAACAGAGTTGCAATAACTATTCTAAAAATTATAAATGGAATTTGAAGTTTCAAAAACATAAATGTTCTAAGACTTTATTTTGGAATTGGTTAGGTAATTAATGGGTTGAAGAGTTTTGTTTGTTTAAACTGTTCATAGTATATTCTAGTTATAATCTCATAAATGTAGCTTCTATACTTTCTCATTTTTATTACACAGTAAAATTCCCTTGTGTCCTAGCATATGACCAGCTGCTGCAAATAGCCCATAGATGCATGAGAAAAGGATAGTCTGCTGTGAGACTCAAGCTTAATATCTACCTACCAATGCAATTCTATTTTTCATCATCTACCAAATGCTGTGAAATATGTGCTAATGCCTCTTACAACAATTACATTCCTGTCCATTTCTCCCTAATTTTTCAGAAACTATTTTCCTTTTTAAAATGGATATTACAATAATGGCTCATGCATCTTCATTGTGAATTATATCTTTTATCAATATAAAAGGATCCTTGTTTTTCTGACAAATTTTGCTTTGAATGACAGTAATATTAGTCATTGGCTTCTTTTTTCCCTTTCTTTCTTCTTTCTTCCTTTTTTATTTTTTATTTGGTTATTTACCGCTTTATTTTTAACTTTCAACGCAGAACAGCTGCCCTTTTATTTTCTGGCTGATAATGGTCTCAAGATACATGTTTCTCTATCTCCCTCTCTCTCTAGAAAGGGAAGTAGGCAAGGGACTCTCTGAACCTCCAGCAATGCTTTCTGCGTCTGGGCAACGCTTTGACGGCTCCTGACAGGGCTTCCCCATCAAGCTCCACAAGATTTCCACTTAATGATGTTTCCTCTCAGAATCTGGCTGTCGCTCAAGCTTTGTTTTCAGTGTTAGGTTAGGTGGGTTCATCATTTTTCAGTGTCTGGAGGAGACCATAGATGTATAAAGTTAGAAAAGTGCGTTAGAACTTTTAAAACGACAAGTTTTAAACTGGGAGTCATGTTTTGAACATTCCCTTGTAAGGTTGCAAAAATCAGGATTGGGCCAGAGTTAACACAGCTCGGCTTAAAATCATATCCCCCAGGTACATCCTGTAATTACAGTCTCAGGGTTGAGAACAGAGCATAAACTCCTAGGATGCTGTGATCCAGGTGCAGGCTGATAATCTTGTGTAACAAGACAGCCTGTAGCAAAACTGCGACAGGAGACATGGTCCCGATGTCTCCAGAAACTAACCCAGAGATAACCATCAGTCCCATCCATTATCGTAACCCCATGGTTACCAGAAATATGTGGAGTCTGTAGATTGTGAGATGTGTGCAGGAATGAGGAAATAAAACTCTGTATAACCCTGTTGCTTGTCACATAGTATATAAGCTCAGCTTTGTATGGACTCGGGGCTCTCAGCCTCTGCTCTGCCTTCAGAGTATGTTGTGAGCCCCAGCATGCTGGTGAATAAACCCTTTGCTGTTTGCATGAGAACGTATTTTGGAGCCTTCCTTTGAGCGGCGAGCGTTTCGACCCTAACACCCTGCTACTTGATAATATAATTTTACTTAACTTTGCATTATAAGAGCTTGTCTTAAAAAGAACTTAAAGCTGAATATAACACACACAAAAAAACCTACATATCACAGGTGATAAAATTTACTTAAAGATTTTAATTCTATGAATGTGACTATTTCAGAACTACAGAAAATATATGACTTTGTCCTTTTAC
Source organism: Lasiurus borealis (assembly GCA_004026805.1). Classification (NCBI taxonomy): domain Eukaryota; kingdom Metazoa; phylum Chordata; class Mammalia; order Chiroptera; family Vespertilionidae; genus Lasiurus; species Lasiurus borealis. Next base: position 18,367 of record PVJN01039139.1, read on the forward strand.
TTTTAGGTATTTTTATATTAAAAACGTATTTATTTTTAAGAACACATACATTTTTATATTAAGAACTTCAGATGAATTGGAAATTTCAATAATAACTCCATTCCATTACTCAGATATTTGCAAAAAAAAAAAAATTGGGGGAAACCTAATTATTCAACAAACTGAGTTCTTCAAACAATGCAAGTGGATCTCTAGCCATTTCAAATGACTATAATAGATGAGAATTCAGCTCTTCTACTAACTGATAAAGTAGTTTATTTAAATTTTTATTTCTTATATATTTTATTCTTTTAAAAATAACATTTACTAATATCCCTTAACTTGTCATCTTTAAAAATGTTTTATATTAAAGACATTTAGAGAGATCCCTCAGACAAAATTTTTCAATTTGCAGCTCAAAAAATATTATCATTCCTAAAGAATATAAATTGAAATTCATTCATATTTCAAATTGGAAAACTGAGTCTCCAAATCACAGGACTATATTTTTTTTTCACTTTTTATTTTTGATGGCCCCTGACAGGGCTTCCCCATCAAGCTCCACAAGATTTCCACTTAATGATGTTTCCTTTCAGAATTTGAAATTTCCATAATTTAAAATTTATGGAAAAGTTGAAAAAACAAGAGAAAGAAAATGATAGCAGAAAGAGACATGTACAACCCACATTCATCAAATGTAAACATGTTTTCACATTTACTTTCCCAATCTTTCTTCATCACTCTTTTTTCTCTCTCTCCATGTGTACACACATTTACACACACACACATCACAAGAATAAGAACATTCCCTTAACAACCCCATTTAAGTTATCACAATTAGAAATTTAACATCGATATAATAATAATTATTATTATATCAGTCTGAATTCCAATTCTTCCCACTTTTCTAATGTCTGTTATAGCAAGGCGGGAGCCATCACAGGACCATGAATTGCACTAAGGTGCCGGGCCTCTTTAGTATCCTCTGACCTGGAGTAGCTCCTCAGCCTTTCTTTGTCTTGACATCAACAGTTTTGAAGAGTGCAGAGTGTTGTAGAATAGGAACTAGTTTTCATTCTTCTCCACCCATTCTGGAGTTGGCTTTGCCTTCACAGATAAAATTGGCTGTGTGCTATTTTAAACTTCCAGAATCTGTTCCTTAAAGGTGAATAAACATAACTGTGGTCATGAATCTTTATGTGTTGCATCTGAATCAACATGCACATACAAAGATGTAAGGCAAATGTAAAAAGAGTGTGGCTGAGGTAGCGAGTCCTTACACAGTGCTTACTCTGTTACATACATTCTGTCCTTATAGCAATGCTAGGAAATCAATACAATGATCATTGCCCCTATGTTACAGCTGAGGAACAGAGAAGTTAAGTAAGTTCGCCAAAATCACACAGCTAGTATATGGCAAAACCTGAACATTAACCCCAGCATTCTGGCATGAGAGACTTCTGTGGGCTCCGTCTCACCCAAATAAACCTCATCCTCTCTTTTATAAGCATGCAGCCTGGTGAGTACTTGGTCTTTACGATAGGTTGGCAAGTGTTGTAGGTAACAAAATGCACTGGAACAACATCCTGCTCTACTGTACAAGCCTCAGGC
>PVJN01039140.1:0-19956 GCA_004026805.1 Lasiurus borealis
CAGGAGGGGGTGGGGCCACAGCCCTGTTACTGCATCATTGACACCGTGGCCCTCACTGCTGCTGGCTTTCATGCCCAGTTCCATCATCGCCACTTCCCACAGGAGCGATGGCGCGTGTGTGTGTGAACACAGTGTTATATGTGGGTAGGGATGTGTATTTTAAAATATCCTATAAACTTTTCACTCATCTCTCTCTCTCAGCTCTGAGAGCAAACTCTAATTTTATGGTGGCTAAGTGGAATAATTCATTGTCACTTACTGAAAACAGTATTCTCAGAAAAGAATTTGGAGAAGTTTTTGTGTTCTATGTCTGCCAGAACCTCCTGTTCATGAGCAGTATTGACATCGAACTCTCTACCCTGTTTGGAAGTGTTTCTTGTGCTGTGATTATTACTAACTTGGCACAAACCACCCAATTCAGCAAGTGTTTGCTGAGGATGCAACCTAGGTATATGCCCTGACCAGGAATTGAACCCACCACCTTTTAGTGTATGGGACAATGCTCCAAACAACTTACTGAGCATTGGTTTACTCTCTTGTGGCATCAACCATTATGGCAAATACAAACCTGAAATTAGCATTCAGAGTATGGTTAGAGCAGCATCTAAAGTATGAACTTAGAGGGCACATACCAGCAGAAGGTTGCTAGTTAACTGCCCTATTTTACAGATAAGGAGACTGAGGCCTTTCACTTTAGAAGCTCTTAAGAGGTATCTCATTTGTAATTTTGATTTGCATTTCCCCAGTGACCAATGATGCCAAGCATCTTTTATGTCCTTACTACAGGCCTGCTGCACAAAATTTATGCACATGGGTTGGGGGTGTCCCTCAGCCTGGCCTGCACCCTCTCCAATCTGGGACCCCTCAAAGAATGTCCTACTGCCAGTTTACAGGGATCGGGCCTAAACCAGCAATTGGACATCCCTCTTGCAATCTGGGACTGCTGGCTCCTAACTGCTCACCTGCCTCCATGCCTGATTGCCCCTAACCACTTTGCCTACCACCCTGCTCAATCCCAACTGCCCCTCACCACTGGCCTGCTCGCCCCCAAATGCCCCCCTGCCAGCCTGATCACCTCCAACTGCCCCCTGTGCCTGTGTGCTCGCCCCAGCTGCCTCCCCTGCTGGCCTGCACACCCCCACCAACCCCTCCCCACTGGCCTGCCACCCCCCAAATGCCCTCCTGCTGGCGTGCTCGCTCCAAACTCCTTTCTCCCTACCCTCTCCCCCTCTCCCACCACTGTCCTGATAACCTCCAACTGACCCCCACTGACAATCTGCTCACTTCCAACTGGCCACCCTGCAGGTCTGCTTACCCCCAACAGCCCTGTCCCCCACCAGCCTGATCACCCACCACTTTGCCTCTGACTGCCTCTACCTCAGCCCTGCCACCATGGCTTTGTCCAGAAGAATATCCAGAAGGTCTCCTGGAAGGTCTCCCAGTTTAGTTAGCATATTACCCTTTTATTAGTATAGATTGGCCACTTGTATGTCTTGTTTGGAGACATGTTTATTCAGACTCATTACCCGTTTTTATCCGATGGACATCGTGGGCAACTGTGAGCACAGAGTGAAAGGCCTCTTAAACTCTTCTGCCAAATTATTCTGAGGGGTCATACTAAGAGTCATTCTAAAATAAAAAAAGAAAAAGAAAAAATAATAATATTAACAATCTCTATAATTTACAAAGTGCTTTTAAATATTCTGTTTCTGATAATAGCATTCCCAAAAAACCTCGAGTGGTAATTATCATTATACCCTATTATATGCAAAAGAATAAACAGGCTCCAGGACAACTATTTTGCATTTACAGGTATTGTCTGAGGGAAAACCTCATGTCTTTCATTAGGTTCCCAAGGGTATACCCAAAAGGCTACAGAGAAACTGTTCTAGAGCTTAGCTTCTTCCATAATAAGATCACAGACTTGTGAGGGATTCAGAAGTACGATGCTGTTGCCACCGTAGTATACTGTCCGAGGGGCCCAGGCTACGAAGGATTAGTCTGTTCCTGGAAGGGGCAGTGCTTCTGAATGGGGTGTGTAGTCAGGCACTGCTAGACGTTTAACATTTCTGACCTCTACCAGATATGATCATTAAAAAGGGTGTGTGTTCCTGTTCTTTCCATTTACTTTTTGATAATGGTTTATAGTCATAGGCATATATTTCACACAGAATTATTACAATTTAAATTTAATCCACCCATAAGAATTTCTGGTGGCTCCACTCTCTCAAAAGAAAAGTCTAGGGTTGCCACCAAATCCAATATATATATGGTGTCCCCCCAAAAATGTACTAGTATATACACACTTTGAATAATTATAAAGACATTGCTTATTAAAATACATTTCATTTTTAAAATTGAGCTATCAGCTGTTAAAGCATGTATACATTTTGGGGGGGCATCCTGTACTTGAAAACTATTGCTGTTAGCTGCCTCTCATAGAGTGTTTTTCAGCTTAGATAATGCTTTGACTTGCGTTTGTCCTTACAATCACCTTTGGTGTCAGGCAGTTGCTATTGTTTCTGTGTGAAAGATGAGCACGCAGAAGCTTGGAGAAGTTTTCTAGATTTGGTCATGATGAGACAGGTGAAACTGAAATTGATTTTCGTGTTCCTAAATCTCTAACAGTATTTTGTCAAATGTCATATAAAATTTTTCTAAGGTGATTCTTTTAAAAGACGGAGTTCTAGACCTCTGTCCCACAAGGATCTGCTTCAGTAGGTCCTATATGTATTGGGCTTAGAAACTGCCTTCCAGGCAGGCCTCCTGAACTGGGGTGTTCCAGATGGTCCACATTGAGAAACACTGGCCTAGCCCCTGAAACCCTGACTGTTGAAAGCACAGAACCTGGTCTGCATCCCAAGGTTGATAGGGAGCTCTGAGAGGCACACAGGATCGGGTTTGTGTTTCAGAGAGATCACTCCAGCTATTGCATGGAAGTCACATGGAGAGGGCTCTGGTGAAGGGGAGGGGAAGTAGTTGGTTCCTTCCGATCCAAGACAGAAGTAACTGTGGCCTGGGTTGGCGGTAATGGTGATGAGCCAAAGTAAATGGGGCCAAGAGAAGTTAAAGGCATACACCTGACCAGGCGTGGTGATGAGGTCAGTAAGGATGTGCAGAACTCATGGTTGACTCCCAGATTTGGGGCTTAGGCAAGTGGGAGGATGGTAGGGGTTTGCTGGGATGAGGATGAGGAGGAAGGAGTTCTAATGAGGGCTGTAGAGCAGTGCTTAACTTGTAATTGCCTTTCGTGTGTGTGTTGATGGATTGTTGCCACCTCCTCTCCTCAGTTCCTTGGAATTAGAATGATACTCTAGGATCTCCACCTATGGCCACACAGACCTCAGCTTTTCCAAAGAATTCCGTTTCCCACTTTATGGAGCCTGGGTATTTACTCTGTTTCCAGAGGCCTTGAAAAGGAGTCATCAAGAAATCAGCAATGCTGTAAATTGGAGGAGATTTTGGAGTTGGGGTTTTATTAGTTAGCTAAGAAACAGAATGGCTGACTTGGGAGAATCGGACTAAACATTACCTGTCATGTCTTCTCGTCAAATAGCATTTAGGAAGGAAGTTACCTGACCCAGGGGAGAGCCCCAGTCACAAACATGGTGTGAGTGTTTACCTTTATTCTGGTTGCTCTTTTGTCAGAAGAGGATGAGGAAACCTAGAGAGGTGAATCGCAGTGGGCAAAGCTCAGGGTCGAACCTAGGAATAGAGTTGCGTCTGGTGTTGCAGACTGGCCCATCATATTGGTAAGGACCCTTGATGTCAAATCACGTGATCCCCATGACAACCCTGTTGGCTACCAAAGCATATTCATGCTAATATGCAGCTGAACAAGTTTGGTTCTTTTTTGTGAAGTCAAATGGACCATTATTTTGGCTTATGGGTCGACGTGACCTACCGATCTGCCCAAATCTTTTCTGTGTAAAATGGACATTTTGGTTATTCAGGTTCTTGCCACATATCCCTTGGCCACTGCTCCTGGTCAGCTGTGGTGTGGATTTTCTAGTTACCGTCACTGTGGTTTGCTAATATGTTTTCATGGCATCCTGGCTTAAGACAAAACTTTCAACACAGAAGGTTGTAGATGTTAAAAAAAAAAATTGTTCCTCTTCTCCATCAATCAAAACAAAACATAACCTTCAATCTCTGCCATGTCAAATTCTCAAGTATTGGAACTGATGGAACATTTGGGGTGTTAACAAAAAGCAATCCCTGTACTAGACCTTGCTGAAGCCACGGTTTTTAAACAGGTCAGAGGAGAACCGGCAAGGTCCTTGCTTCGGATTGAGTAACCTGAGCCATTTGTGCCTCCCCGTTGTCCCCAAACTTGCCATTTGTATTCGTTAGACTATTGAAACCATGGATCTTTAGGAGCTGGGGACCTTGATTATATTTGCATTTTTAACATGTAAGTGCTTTTTATTTTAAGTCGAACCAGATGGGATCTGCACTGCAGGTTGGCTACTGTTTTATCAATACAGCACCATTTGAAGTTTCAAAATGAAATGAGTCAAAGGAGCTTTGATGACTAAGAGTCGTTTTCCCTTAGCTCTTCCAGGAGATTGGATTGTGTGTTGTGTCCAAATGAAAGGCATTGCTAGTGTGGCGATGGGTAGAGAATCAGATGCAGGGCATTTCGTTCACGTTGCGTTTTCTACTCTCAGGGAAAAAAAAATCAGTGTTAGTTGTGGTTGTATCCATGGTGTTAGCTTGCTGTTTTGTGCAATAGCCTGTTGTGCATTCTTTTATAGTAACATCCCTGTAAAAATGAACCTTCCATATGCTATCTCCCCAGCCGTTACCCACTGTGAAGTTTACGGTTAACTCAGAAGAGCAAGGGAATTTAGAGGGAAAAGCTCAATTCTTGGTTTCTGCCGAAGTGTTTGTTGCTTGCCTGCAGTGCCACAAACCCTGCTTCTAAAGACTCTTTGAATTCAAGGCCCCACCCAGTGAATTGGGGATAAAATGTCAATGTGAACTGACTGCATGGGCTGAATATGGAAAGCACAGGAAGAAAAGGAACTACTTGTCTCTCTACCTATTCCATTGCTGAGTTCTACTGTTACTCTTTAAAAATATGTGGATCTTTAACTAGAATGTTTCTTCACATCAACATAGGAAAATGAAAGTGAAATGGGTACGTAGATATTAAATAGTGTGCAAGTTCTGATACTGGATGTAATATAGAATTGATTTGAAATAGGGCTCAATGTGATGCCATACTTTATAAGCACACCTTCTTTATACATGTTTGTTCCTTGTTTTCATAGTGACTTGCCATTTCCCCGGAATTCTTCTACGTCTCCCCCCCCACACCACCGCCCAGCACACACACACAAAGGAATTCTTTTGAATCATATTGTTACTGGTAACTCCCTGCTTTTTTTAAAAAAAAAGTTTTATTTATTTTTTATTTCAACACTGCACAAAACACAAAATGCAAACTAGCCAGGGGTCTTTTTTGGTGTTTGTAGCTTTATAATATAAATCATCTGGGTCTGCCGCTTGTTTTGAGGGTCTATTGGTCTAGGTGTTTTTGTTCCCGATAAATTGTTCTCGGGCCAAAGCACACAGAATTTTTGCATTCAAAATATACCCACTTGGAAGTTGGAGATTATTAAGGAAATGACAGGCCTGGAACTATTAGAAGCGTGAATGTTAGACCTAAGGTGGCGTTACCCCTCTATATGTTTATTTCTGTACCGCTAACAATTGTGAAGAGTTTGATCCCCTCCCCTTCCCCCCCCCGAAAGCAATCTGAATGGGTGTGTTGAAGTCTTTGGAAACAGTGGCCATAAAAGCCTATTCCGTTAATTGTAGGCCCTGGAAGAGAAGGAATGGAAATAGTCACTGGCAGATATTAAAGGGAGAGTGGACCTCCTTGCCCGGGCTTGGGCAGAACTGCCATGGCGATAGCTATGCAGCTCCCCGCTCGGAGGGACTTTTGCCTCAGGTAGAGGAGGGCCCTTCTCTTCAGCAAGCACCCCTTTACCTGGCACTCACAGGAGCGCTGTTGGCAGAGCTGTGCCACCTCCTGGGGGTTGCACAGTTTCTCAGCCCGAGACTTCACTGTCAGTACTCACTTATTTAGGGATCAGTTCCTTTTTCGTCTGCCCGCTCTTTGTATGCGCTGTGGCATGATCTCATCTATTTCTACGACTGTCACTTTTCTCCTCCTGGTTTTTGGTAGGCCTGCCTCTGAAAAGGAAAGTGTAGGTTAGTTAACTGGGGCTTCCGAGCCAGACCGCATGGGTGGGGGCCGGGGGAGGTGGGAATCCAGTTTCATCCTGAATGTCATGTGATCCACCACTGCTCCTTCCCTCACGTTTCCATCTGCAAAGTGGAAATGATGGTCAGCCTACCTTATAAGGATGTTGGGCGGATTGAAGAGACGCAGGAAGAAAGCACAACAGTCCCTGAAGCATAGCAACACTTAAAAACAGTAAAGGTTAGCCCTTTGGATTTCTCCCTAAAGCCCTGTTATCTACATCTCCCTGATGTATGTTCCTACCTGTACCTCCAGCTTTCTTTCGTTTGTAGCTTAACTTTTATTTATAACTTAAACTCACCTCACCCCAAGTTTCTCATCATGATCAACCCACCTCATCGCTTTCCCCTCAAGTATTCTCCTCTGTGGTAAAGGCTTCTGTCCCCTCCATCATCCACAGGGGGGATTCTTTGAGATACCTCTTGGTCCTATTTTTACTTTTTCTTTAAATCTCTTTCCCAGCTATCTGTCCAGATCGACTTAGGATCCTCGGACAGAGATTTTACCCAAGGAAGCTTAAGTCAGTAGTGTAAAAATCTCCATTTTGGAATCAGGCTCCTGGCTGTGTGACTTCAGACCTGTTACTTAGCGTCCATTAGCTCCAGGTGCCTCTGTAAGATGAAGATGATGTTATTACTTCGAAGAATGATTGCGAAGCTTAGATGAAATACTGCCTTTGGAGTTCTTGGCGTAGCCTCTGGCCCGTAGTAGATGTTTAAACCTCCAACTATTACTCTCATTCCCCACCCTGTCTGGTCTTCATCTCCTGTGGCTGTTCAAGATGACTCAGCAGAACGGCTGTTTTTTACTCATGATTTTTTTTTTTCTTTTGAAGGACTCAAATGACTTACGTTGGAAAGGACTTTAGAGGTTTTGAAACCATTCACCTCTACCAAAATCAAAGCTACCATTTATTAAGCGCCTGTCATGCACGACGCCTCATTTTTACAACCCTGTATAGTAGGTGTTTCTGGGGCTCTAAGATGCAAACACACAGCCCTGAGCCCTCCCCTCTGGGAGTGTTGTGACTGATATTTGAGCTCTGCCCATTCATTCCTGTTTCAAACGGTAGCTCTTGTCTGTTTCAGACTTCAGATTTTTGTCTTCATAACAATTGCTTCCATAACCCCCTATATTAAAGTAAATAAAGTAATGTCTTAACATATGTTCCTTAGTTGAACAGATACTTCCAATGAGTTGGGAGAGAACATACTGCTTTGGCAGGTAGTCAGTCCAGTGTATTGCTGAATATTTAGACAGATTAAATACTTCTGTGCTTTGTGCTAAAACCTGATCCCTATGTTTTCTTTCCACTGATTTGTTTTTAAGAACTACAGAAAGTCAGTATAACATGTTTCTTTTCTTTTTTTTTTTAATCTGATAATCCTTTAACCTTTAAATATTTTAATGTAACCATTGCTTCTCTCATTGTTCTCACCTCTGCCACATGGATGAGGAGTTTCTCTCTTCTGGTCCTCTTCGCTTTAAAAATGAACATTATCTTATGTATCTTCTATTCCATGCATTGCAAACATTCTCTGTCCTAGTTTTATCCCTCTGGGGTTCAACTCTAGGAACCATTAGGATCTCGGCAGCCCTAAATCCACATTAGGTTGTTTTTATTTTATTTTATTTAAACATATTTCATTGATTTTTCACAGAGAGGAAAAGAGAGGGATAGAGAGTTAGAAACAACGATGAGAGAGAGACATCGATCAGCCGCCTCCTGCATGCCCCTACTGGGGATGTGCCCGCAACCAAGATACATGCCCCCGACTGGAATCGAACCTGAGACCTTTCAGTCCGCAGGCCGATGCTCTATCCACTGAGCCAAACTGGTTTCATCTAGGTTGTTTTTAAATAGCTTCAAAGGTGCCAGTAGAGAGCTTGAAATCTCTGCCATGTGTATGGAGCCTGGATATTTATTGCCAATGTCATTCACTCTCAAATTAAGTATTTATAGAGCACTTATGTGTTAGCTCCCAGGGCCTCCTCATTTGTCTCTCTCCTCAGTTTCTTGGGATTGTGAGAAAGTTAGTCAACTGTGAGCCAGGCCAGCAGAAGCCTTTTAGATTTGGTTTCTGCCCTCCATGGTATCTGCAGTTGTTGGGCAGATAATGCTGGCACTCTGCATACTTTTGCCTTAATGAAAAAGTATCAAGAATTTTATTGTTTTCTCATGAAAATAGGTAGCAGAAAAAATCTGGAGCATTGAGAATAATTTAAAAGGAAATTGAATTTTATCTGTTCGTAGCTGTTAAGATTTGTAAGTGTCATCTTTGTGATCAGATTCCTGCCAGCAGTATGATGGGCTCCCCATGAAGTGTAGTGCAGTATTAGGAGCATCGTCCCAGGGGAGGAACTGCGTGGTTTTGAATTCCAGCTTTGCTGCTTCCTGTTCGTGAGGCCATGTTTTCAACTGCTACAATAAGGTGAATAATGGCATATATCTTGTAGGGTTGGTAGGAGCACTGAGTGAGTTTATTACTATAAAGTGCTTGGGAATAGTGTCCCACACATAATATATGGTCACAAAATGCTATATCATGGTGGTTGTAGCGTTTGAGGTAAGTTTCATTTTTTCATCCAGAAGAAGAAACAGTCACAACATAAACAGCTGTTCTTTGGAAGGCACCCACATCTGTAGTAAGCTTCTTTTAAGTCCGTGGAAACACCTAAATGTTTTCACTCTGGCCCATTATGTTGAGGCCTATGTAGGTCTGGCTTCTTGTTTTTGTGGAATTTATAATGTCCTGTCTTTAGGAGCTGTCAGAAATGCATTCTTTTAAAATATATATATAAAATTGATTAATTTTTTACAGAGATGAAGAGAAAAGGAGAGGGAGAGGGATAGAGAGTTAGAAACATTGATGCGAAAGAAACATTGAACAGTTGCCTCCTGCACACTTCCTACTGGGGATGTGCCTGCAACCAAGGTACATGCCCTTGACCGGAATTGAACCTGGGACCCTTCAGGCCACATTTCGACAGTCTATCCACTGAGCCAAAGCAGTTAGAGCATAGAAATGCATTCTTAAGTGGTTCATCATCAGGGTTAAAGGTGCCTTCTTGTTCCACAGTTGATCCCTGCCAGTAAATGTTTACTGGCACTCAGGCCCACAAACGTGTAGGACCCCACCCTCAATACAGGTGTACTCACTGCCCTGCATGGTGAGCGCCACTCTGCTGTGGTGCTCCTTTCCCACCTGACAGTCTGGACAAGAGGGTCTTGGTGTGCTTTCTGAGGAGGGAGGGTGGCCAGGGGAAGTGATGCTGTTTTTGGTATCATGGTCTGAGGATCCCTAAGACTCTGAGTTATAAACCAGGGGAAACCGAACACATCTTCTACTCTATTCAGAGTCATCTTGGCTTAGGATAGCTTTAGCAGTGGGTCTGTGTGTTCATTTACCTTTAGTTGAATACTGGCAGTCCTCAGGTTATGTCATATTCTATGTATGTCGTTTCATGGTTACGTCACCATCTCCCATTTATAAATAAAAAAGTTCCGTCATTTTGACATATGTGCTTTATGTTTTTTATTTCTTATTTACCGCAAGAAAAGGTCAGGAATTGTTATCTTTCTTTTAAACGTTTTTTACTATTTCACTTCATTACTGCTTGTATGTGTCCATGTGAGTGAGATAGGTACTTTTGGAGGTGGGTTCCGAGTTATGGTGAAAATCGGTTACGTTGCCATAGGTACAGGTCTCTGACATAACCTGAGGACCTACTGTACAGTACATACTGTGGCCATTCTTCTCTACAGGGCCTTTAACGGTTGTTGTTGTTTTTCCGTCTTAACTTGGAGTCAGTTGTTCAGAGAACCCCTTTTTGTTTCATGGAACATGATTTTACTTATTCAATTGGTTTTATAGTTTTATTCTGACCCTGTTTGTTCTCTGATTTACTGAGTGCCTACTCTACCTAAAGTATTCTGCCTATACCATGACTGGGATGAACAGGACATAAGAGTCTCTTTTCCCCAGAAAGGTGGGGAGAAAGGCAAGGGTGTAGGTGGGAAGAGGCAAGTCATACCATTGAAGTTCAAGCAGGGGGCCAGGTGAGCAGTTGCTCTCAGTTCGGAGGCCTAGATACATTGACCTAAGAGCTGGCCCCTGAGCTTTGCCTGGAGGAGGTGGTAGGATTTCAGGGACAAGAGAAAAAAGCTACTGTCAACGCTAGGTGGAGGGACCAAGGCCTGCATGTGTAGAAGGTCTGGGGGGCTGGGCATGAAGTGCTGGAGACAAGGCTGAGAGTAGCTCCTTGGAGGACCTTGAGCACTGTGGCCCGGAGATGGGTCTTCATGACCAAAGGCTGTTGAAGATTTCTGAGGACGAGATGCAGTTCAGATCTGAGATTCTGAAAGGCAGCTGTTGATACGTGTGTGCAGGATGGACCTCAGAGGTCAGAGTGCCAGCTGGCAGGTGGCCCCATGGTGGAAATCAGGCATGGTCCAGGGAGGGCTGGGAACAGTGGCATCAGGAGTGAAAAGGAGAAAATACATTTGAGGGAACTTTCAAGGGTTTTGGTAACCGGTTTTCTCTGGGGAAAAGGAAGCTTGGAGAATTAAAATGGACAGATTTCTAGGTTGGGTGACCAGAAAAACAACATGCCAATAATTAAGCTCTGTACATAGGAGAGGGGCCAGGTTTGAGGGCTGGGTGGGGGACATATAATAGTGGGTTTACTGATGTGTAATTTTATGGCTTTTATAAGACACACACATGCATATATTCTTCAAGCAGTAGGAATTCTGGTCCAGCAGACAGGAGCGAGAGATTTGGATCTGAGACTCCAACCTTCTAAGAACTCTTTGAGGCCTTGGGAGAGGGGCCTTGGCGTTTTCCCATCACTCCTTAAATGAAGGCATCTGTCCTCAGGTTTTCTCACTGAGGACAGAGGACCAGTGGCTGACATATGCCTCTCATTTAAGGAGTGAATGGAAGGGGCATTACAAAGATTAGGGTTTCAGAAGAAAGTTTCAGCAAGGACAGGCTAAATCAAAACCAGCAGTGCTGCCCTGGCTGATATGGCTCACCTACTTAACTTGCCCAAACTACCAGTAGCGTCGAGGCTGAGGAATCGCATATTTCAGAGGGGAACCGCCCTTTCCAATATGTTGTTGCGTCATATGTGTATATGCCAGGTTTCCACTGAGAATTTTTCTCTCTTCTTTGGAGAGAGGAAATGTCCCTGCAGGTGTATTTTCTTTGATCTTCTGTGTCACTAAGCTGGTTTCCATTGGATCTTTGAGCCTATCAACCTTCATCCCGCTTTATTACCTTGGTGTCCTCGGACTCTAACAGAGCATGGAGGTGATTTGGTTGCTTTGGTGGGAGATGTAAGGTGGAATGCACTTCCAGGACACGTTCACTGGGCCGAGCAACGTTCTATCTTTGGAAGAAAACAATAGCTTGCGGGAGGGAGGTGCTATTTAACAGGCTGATGCGGCTAGTGAAACCAAGATGTAGTCTCTCTTTCTTCACCCTAACTTGAAGTTGAACAGTTATTTGTAGTAATTGAGAAATGTAAAATTATTTTACCTTTTTCGTTTGTAGGAAATACAGTTGGAGCACGCAAAGCAAGCCTTTGTGCAGAGGGACAATGCCAGGACCGGAAAAGTCACAGCCATTGACTTCCGAGACATCATGGTCACCATCCGCCCCCATGTCTTGACACCTTTTGTAGAAGAGTGTCTAGTAGCTGTAAGTGTAACTTGCCCTAATGAAGTAATTTATTCTACTCCGGCATGAACTCAGAAAATAAGGGATTATACAGCTCTTACCTATTATTTAGAGGTTTTTCTATTTAAAACAAACACTTTTGTAATGTGTTTGCATATATGACTAAAGTTAAAGACAGAGTATGGTTTGGCTAGTTTTAGTGGGTAAGTTAATTTGTTATTTGGACAAGAATATCTTTTTTTTTTAGAAGGTTTTTTTTTAAAAATATATTTTATTGATTTTTTACAGAGAGGAAGGGAGAGAGATAGAAAGTCAGAAACATCGATGAGAGAGAGACATCGATCAGCCGCCTCCTGCATGCCCCACAGTGGAGATGTGCCCGCAAGCAAGATACATGCCCCCAACCGGAATTGAACCTGGGACCTTTCAGTACGCAAGCCAATGCTCTATCCACTGAGCCAAACCGGTCTCGGCTGGACAAGAATATCTTGAAGAAAATGTATTAACTGGCTTTTTAAAAAAGGAAAGACAAATTTATGATTGCATATTAATTTTGTTTTATATTTTGAAGTGTGTCAAACATTCATCTTTGCTTTTATCTATTCTCCAAGGCAAAGACACTTTTTTAAAGCTGTATGCATAGATATATTTGAGAGGTCAGCAGAACACAAACTCTGAATCTTATATTCACTCGGTTGGTCATTCAGCAGTGACTCTCGATAGGCACAGCCCTGCTGGCCTGTGTTGCAGTTTCCTCCCCCTGGAGATCCAGCCACTCTTCTAACACCTGGCCCCTGAGGTGTCCCGGGACATTCTCTGGTGGCAGCTTCCAAGCCTTGGTCATGGGGCATAAGAATCACCACGGATAATTATAAAAAGTTCCAATTCTAAGGTTCTTCCCAGATCTAATTCGCCATCTATAAGTGGTGAGACCCTAGAACCTAATTCTGAAGCTTCCTCGATATTCTGATGGCCACGCAGATTTGGGCACGCTTATGCAATGCTAGCGATAGCTGTGTTCATCCCGGGAGAAGATATTTTGGGTGTTTTCACCATCCTGTGGGTTTTTCACCTTGTTTCCCACAGGCGGGAGCTTAGGCTAGCTTTTCAATTTTCCTTTCCTTTTCCTGGTGCCTCTCTTTTGGAAATGCGGCATTCTGACAAGGCCTTTTCCGCCCTGGCACTGGGTTAATCTAGCTCCTTTTCTTGCCCTCCCTCCACCCCTTCCCTACTCCATCCCAAACTCCCATGTCAGCTTTTCAAAATGATTACTCAGTGAAGATTTATGTGGTTGCTACCTTATAAAGAAGTGCTTTCCTAATAAAAATATTTTGCCTTGTTAGAGAAGGCTAGAATGTGAAACCCCCAAACTGAAGTTCCATTCATAATGGGACATGCTGTTTGTTTCCCTTGTCCCCGGTGAAGAAATATGGGTTCTTACGAATTTTGACTATCAGAATTCTGACCAGTCTTAACCCTCCATCAAAGCATATGACATCTCATAATTTTACCATAATACGCCTCTTTGCTAGAAATCCCACCACTGTAAAGTCTGTACATAAATGATTATTTATTGCTAGTTATAAGTAACATGACAAATCATGATATTAATGTTAGATTGACCACTTTTCATATCATGTTTGTATTGGTATAATGTAGTTTTGCATGTATAAGCACACACATGCATGTCTAAGCCTTTAAGAATTGCTCATTAGATGAAATAAACAAACTTATAAAACATTTCCAATGGAAATTTGAACTCTGTAAATTACTACTGGTCCCGTTGTTCTAACCCTACACATGTATTTATTTAGTTTTCTAGGACTGTGTGTGGAGAGTACAAGTTCTGGTCATGATTAGTTGCAGTTACTTCTAAAAATCATTTATAGCTTTTTTTTTAATGTAAAAGAAAAATACTTATGGCCCTTTTTTAATAATTGTATTCCTGGTCACTTCCAAAACTGGTGTTTGCTATTTGTACTTCTGAATCTTCTTCATTTTATAAATACTTTATTTGTCTTTATTCTCCTCTCTGTTATTTTCAACTTATTTGAGGCTGCTGGAGGTACCACGTCCCATCAGGTCAGTTTCTCCTATTTTAATGGATTTAATTCACTCCTTAACAACATGGAACTCATTAGGAAGATCTACAGCACTCTGGCTGGCACCAGGAAAGACGTGGAGGTGACTAAGGGTGAGTGAAAATAAATCTGAACTTTTACCTGCAAGTATCTTGGTGTATCATTATTATTAGAGTGAGAAGGCAACGAGAAGTTTTGTAGATTTTTACATTTCATTATCTTTTATCTTATTTCATTTTATTTCATATTAGCCCTATAGTATGTATATGTGTGTATAGACAGAAGCAAACAAAACAATCTTTGGGAAGTTTTTTTTTTTTTAAACATATTTTAATTGATTTCCAAGAAGAAGGAATTAGGGAGAGAGAGATAAAAAGATACGAGAGAGAATCCTTGATGGGCTGCCTCCTGCACGCCCCCTACTGGGGATCAAGTCCACAACCCAGGCATGTGCCCTGACCCGGAATCCTATAGTGACCTCCTGGTTCATAGGTCTACTCTCGCCCACTGAGTCACACTGGCCGGGACTCAGCACGTTTTAAATAAGCCAAAGACAGTCTTGGAGTGAGGGAACTGTGTAGTTTCTTAAATGTTTTCAAATCTTGCTAGAACCTGAGCTAAACTGGCAGCCTCTAACATGGTCTTCAAAAGTACATGAGGAGGAATGCCATACACTTACACTGGTAGCAGTGCAAATTGATCTACAGTCTTGCAACAAGATACCAGCATTTTCAGGGGATTTTTTTTTCTTTTTAACAGAATTTGCTTAGGAATCCCACAGCTTCATGAGATAACCTCTTGGGACCTATGCCTATGACGTTACACAGTTGCTTCCTAGTTTTCCCTAACCTGCAATTTGGAAAACATCCTTGTCATTTATTCAGAGTCGTCCGATGACACCGGACTCTAAAGTCAGTGTTAGAGACACTCCTGGGCACACGCTTCCCAAGCACATGGGAGCACTGTCCAAGTGCTCACCCTATTTGGATGGACTTGAATTCTGCGACCAGCGATAAGAAAGTTTTGTGATGTTCCCCCATTTTAGTGCCTTGGGTGAGGGCTACGTGTAGCGGCTACTCCTTGAATCTTTCCCTTCTTAATTCTTTTTCCATACAGAGGAGTTTGTTCTGGCAGCTCAGAAATTTGGTCAGGTTACACCCATGGAAGTTGACATCTTGTTTCAGTTAGCAGATTTATATGAGCCACGGGGGTAAGTTGGCCCTTTTTTTTTTTTTTAATTAGCTTAATAAAACGAGGTTAGGAGGCAGAGGTAGGAGGAGGGCAGCATATTGGGAGAAAAATAAGCCAAATTAAAGACGACTGAAATATGGGAAGCGAAAAGGGGAATGTTTTAAAGTTCTGTAATGCACATCATTTAAATCAACTCGTATTTTGCTGTTGCTTGTTCTTGTTTACTTTCCTCCTCCCAGACGGATGACCTTAGCAGACATTGAGCGAATCGCTCCCCTGGAAGAGGGAACTCTGCCCTTCAACTTGGCCGAGGCCCAGAGGCAGGTGGGCAAAAAAAAAAAAAGTGAATCTGCGTCCTGGTATTTCTTTGGTAGAAGGACCCCGACATCCCTTTTCCCCTGCAGTTAGTTGTCTTTCTGACGCTGGTGTCTGACCTACCATTTGTCCATGTGGCACCCCAAAGCCAGACACTTTCTAGAGGCTGAAAAGAAAAAATGACTTGGAGATGTTCTAATTAGCAGTTAGTGGGCATTTTGCTTCTTCCCCCCCTCCCCCCAAAGGTGAGGTGATTTCCTAACTGCATGGGAAACCCAACCCTCCAAAAACAGACGGAAGATCCTTTCCTCTTCCCCGAGTCTCGGTTGTGAGATGTGGAGCCAGGCATCCTGTTCTGGGGTCGCCTGTCTCAGCAAAGCGCGTGTCGCTAAGTGAGAGTCAACCTTGGCTCTGCCGAGGGGTTTCTTCGTCACGCGTTGCCGACGGCCATGCCTTCCGTTTTTCCGAGTATCAGAAGGAGATAATTTTGTTTAGTCTGGAGTCCTAGTTTGAAGGCTTTTAGACCTCTCTTTTTTTGCTATGAAAGGATTCATAAGTTATGTGGAAACAATTTGAGGAATGCTACATTTTATTTTATGGTTAACAGAAACCAATCTCTTGCAGTGGTGGGAGTCAGACACTGAAGACCCGGGGACCTCCTCATTTAACTCTTGCTCGCCTCTCCGTAGATCAGGATTAGAGAATCAAAGCCTTCACGGGGTGGTTTGCCCTGCCGTGATGTTTGTAAAATAAATCCACTCACAGGAGCGCGGCGTTTCAGAAAAAGAGATCCTTTAAGGCAAAGCCATCCCTGAATCCTGTGAGACTTAATAGTTTTTGGCTGGGCGCTCTGGGTCTGTGCAGAGACGCCAGTTTGACCACAATGGGTTGATGCGGGCTACATTTTTAGGACTGGCAGGCCTGGAGCCAGGACCCCCTCCTTTCAGCTCCCTCCCACCCCGGTGCAGTGGCGAGCCTTGTGTGCATGGTGTAACTCAGAGCGGTGGGCGTGTGCTCGGTAAACCCTCACGGGGCACCTCTGGGAAACCAGCTGGCTGCTGTTGAAAGAGGAAGCCGATTTCCCCGAGTGCCGGACAGAGAACTGGGTAATAATCTGTGCAGAGTGGAAGCAACCTGGCCCTCGTCTCCCTCCGATGTTTAAACGCTGCTGACCAGTGTCTCTGCTACTAGTTGTTGCAGAAATTTCGGGATTAAGAAGTAGGACTTTTATTTGTTTGTTTGTTTGGTTTTGTTTAAATATATTTCTATTGATTTCAGAGAGGAAGGCAGAGGGCGAGATGAAAACATCAACGATGAGAGAGAGTCATTGACCGGCTGCCTCTTGCACTCTCCCTACTGGGGATTGATTGAGCCCACAGCCCGGGCGTGTGCCCAGACCAGGAATTGAATCATGACCTCCTGGTTCATAGGTCGACATGCAACCACTGAGCCATGCCGACTGGGCAGGACTTTTATTTTTTATATAATTTTTAGATTCCCTCCTGGTCCCCATTTGATAGTGCTTTTCCGCCCGTTTTCCTCTGCAGCTTCTGAGAGTTCTGGTGCTTATTGATACAGGCCAGGAACAGGGTTGATGAGCTTTACAGGGGGAAATGGCTGGCTGCTGCTGAGAGGTTTGGAGCAATTCACAGGGCCTTGCCCATAATATTCTTTACTCTGAGCCCCGCTGCGCCTGACCACATTGACAGAGGTCTTCCATCTGGTAGGCTCGGTGCTAACATTCATCCTCGACATAGGCCTGCAGGAGGAGGAATCTTGCTTTTCTCATTCATGACCTGCTGTACTTCTAGCATCAGAAAAGCTAACTATAAGTCTGGGGTTTCATTTATTTAATCTTTTAAATGAAGAGTTAGTGATAGTGGTAGATTCTTCCCACCCTATTATTTTCAGAATATGTTCACTTGTCATTTTGATACCAGAACTTTGCTAAGTATTGCACATTTTTTGTCTTTTTTTTTTTAAATTAAAGTACAGTTGGCATACAGTATTGTGTTAGTTTCAGGTGTACAACATAGTAATTTGATATGTATAGATCTTACAATGTGCTCACCACCCTCAGGCTGGCAACCTCCGGTCAACGTGCAAAGTTACTAATCATTATTGACAATATTCATCTTCACCATTTTTACCTGTCTCTCTCTACCCTCTCCCTTCTGTTTGTTTTTTGTTTCTGAGTTTTTTTCGTTCTGTTCTATTTGTTCATTCTCATGGCTTATTTGTATCCATGTGACTAAAACAATACTTTTCTATAGCTGCATCTGTCAAAATGAAGTTACTATTGATGTCTGTCTGTAACGGGATAGAGTTGGAAATACCCCATACAATTTGCAGAAGAAATGTTTTATGATCATAAAGATGCATATTTCTATGTAAAGTTATTTTCAGTAAAATGACCTTGAAGGATGTTGCAAATTACCTCTTGTATTAGAATTATGTTACTTTGATAGCGACTAAAATTCATTGGGTTGATGGCTGGGGTTGGTAAGTACTTTTGTGGCTCACCAATTTTATCATGGCCTTTGAAAAACCAAATTTTATCAAATGTTTTTATTCATTCAACAGGCATTTAGTAAACACTAACTGTATGCTACAGTCCTCTGACAACTCTGTATACATGTAAGGAGGCAACTGATCAATGTCTCTCTCCCTTCTTTTCTCTAAAAATTAATAAAAAACATATTTTCAGTGAGGATTTAAAATTAAAAAAAAAAAAACATCACTTACTGAACCTAACCCATTTCCTCTTTGACATTTCCATTGTATCATGAATTTAGAAACTAGTGGGTAATTTTAAAAAATAATATGTGCTCACTTATACTTTGTCTTTTCTTCTGTCTCCTTTTCCACTCTCCATTTCCCATGATGTGAGGCAGAAGGCCCCCGTCGATTCGTCTCGCCCAGTTCTCCAACAAGTCGCAGAATCAGCCTACAGATTTGGTCTGGGTTCTATTGCTGGAGGTAAGTCAGAATGAGTTCACATTTTTCATGTTTATTATCCCTCTTATTTTTTTTCTCTGGCTTTCCATCTTGAAATATTAAAAACAAACGCCGTCTAGTTTGTCCCTAAGCAACTTGTCAGTCTGGACCTGTGAAATGGGACAAGAGCAAAGGGAATTGTTCCCCTATCTGTACCTGGTTAGGGACTTAGAAGTGGCTCTTTTCTCTTATTTATCTGCAGATAGGCTTTCTAGAGACAGATATTTAACAGTGCAGTTATAATGTGGGGATGTGCTTCTTGAAAAACTGACACTTCTTAGCCTTTCATTCACTCGAATGAAAATCATTCATTGTTAAGGGTAATTGTTAGTACGGTTTTAAAATCTGTTCATGCAGAATTACCTTTTCCCTTTGGTCAGTCTTCCCTTTGACTTTGCCTCCCCCTTTTCCTCGGACAGACCTTCATTCCTTCTGAAATGTTGGTATTATTTGATTTTAGCTGTGGGAGCCACTGCCGTGTATCCCATCGATCTTGTCAAAACTCGAATGCAGAACCAGCGATCAACCGGCTCTTTTGTGGGAGAACTTATGTACAAAAACAGCTTTGACTGTTTTAAGAAAGTGCTACGCTACGAAGGCTTCTTTGGACTGTATAGAGGTTAGTGCCATGTGCTAAATTCATGCAAGGTGAAGGAACAGCTAGAGGTTTGGTTTTCCATCTCAGTGCCTGACATGTATTAGAGAGGCTGTGTTGAAATGGAAATGCAGCACATTCTCAATTATCCATGCTAATGGGCATGGGCTGAAGGCATCTGGGGCATGGCTAATGAAAACAGCCCATAATCTGAAAGCTAGTTATATTGCTTGTAATATATTTCATTTCTTAAAATAATTACGTTTTTAAACATCTTCAGTGAGTTTTTAAAAGGCTCGTGGTTTGTGTTCTTGAAATAATTCCACTCACCCGATCATAGGGAAAGGCATCCTGGAGACAGGACAGAACCTACCGGGATTAATGAGTCTCCTCGAATATACACAGGAAGTCCATCAGGCGGGAAACAAGGCTCAGTGGAGCTCTCTTTTCCTGCCTCTCTCTCTGAATTCAAGTTGCTCCTTCCCTGCCTCTTCCTCTGGACCCAGTGGAGTTGATGCACACGCTAGCCAGGTAGTCCTTCTGGACCCAGCTGCTCCTTTAATTATCTCAGGTTCATTAAGCAGTGAGAACAGCGGTAAAAAGTGTGCCATCACTCACGGAAGAGTCCCACAGTCCCTGACGGCGTTTCCCTTGGCCTTGCCTGCTTTCCAACCTCTCTCCCTTTGTGATGGCCACCTCCAGAGAAAAGTAGCAAGAGTATTTGTATCAGCTAGAGTATGGTTTCGCAAGGCAGTTCAGGCTGAGCTGCTCTTCCCTCCTCTCCCTCGCTTGCTCTAGTCTAGAAGAAGGAAATAGTAC
>PVJN01039141.1:0-19956 GCA_004026805.1 Lasiurus borealis
CCCCTCCCCTGTGGTCCCCCTCCCCTGTGATCCTCCCTAGTCAGCCCCCACCTGTGGGGTCCCCAGCCCCTTGGGGCTCAGGGCTTGGCTTCCCGGGCCCAGTCTCCCTCCTCTCCCCGCCGCCCCCTCCGGCCCCCTGTCCCTTACCCAGCGGGGCCCCCAGCAGCAGGAGGGCGGCGGGCTGCAGGGCCATGGTGGAGGGGGGCGCCCGCTGCCAGGCACCGCGCTGGAGGCCGCACTGCCCGCGGCGGCGGCGGGGTGACCACGCCCCGCGCCCGCCCCCGGGCCCCCCAACCCCCCCAGGCGCGTGTCCCCGCGGGGGCGGCCCGCGCAGCCCGGACCCGGTGCCACCCAGGAGGGCCGGGCCGGGCCGGTGCAGCCCGGGACGCCGGGGGAGGAGAAGCAGGGAGGGGAGGGGAGGGGAGGGGGGAAGGGGAGGGTGAGGCGGGGCGCCCCCACCCCCGCTCCCCGAACAAGGCCCCACTGAGGCGCTCAGAGCAGCTTTGTCCCCGGCCGCGCCTCCCCCCGCCGGCCCGCCGCCGCCGCGGCTCCCGGCCCCGCCCCCCGTGGCCGCGCGGACAGCCAGGCCCCGCCTCCCGGGACCCCACGCACCTGCCTTCCCGGCCTGGACCCGGCCGTCCCCTGGGCCCCCCCCACCCGGGGGCCCTCCCGCCCCAGGACCCCGAGCTCCAGCGAAGACCCCGCAGCCCCGCCCCCCGGCGCCGCCACTGACAGCCGTCACGTGGCGCAGGGAAAGGCCTCGCGGGGCGGTGGCTGGACCGGGCTCGGTGCTGCCCAGCCCGGCTCCTGCGGGAGGGCTCGGGGCCGAGTATGACCACAGCCCGTGGGGGGGGGGGGGGTGTCGCTCCCGCAGTGGATCTGGGAGGGCGCGGCCCCAGCTCCTCCGGCACAAGGGGCTTCCTGGCCGGGGCAGCAGGCGGGGCCTTGGTGGCACTAGGGAGATGGCCCCATCCAATACCCCCCCCTCTGCAAGCCGTGGCCTCAGCTCTGCCCTGTGAACCCCCTGGGAATGGGACTTGTCACCCCGATGGCACCCGGCCTGTGTCCTCTTCCATCTTCTGGTCTCTGCCCTTCTCCACTTCTGTCCGCGGAGCCCCCAAACCCTGGGGGAGCCCTCTGCCCTGGGCCCGCCCCTCTGATCTGGAACGGACTCCGGACCAGCCAGCCCTGCCCTTTCCGGAAGGAGGGGCCTCCCTGGGCAGGAGCTGGCTCCCTCCTCCTGTCTGACCCGGCGGTGCCCCCGAACCTCCAGCGGGGGAACCGGCACCTGCCCGAGGCGCCACAGCCTGCACACAGCCCACGGGTCCGATGCCGGTGTCTGGGGGACAGCCCCCCCACCACGAGGGGACTCCTTCGGGACTCGAGGGCAAGCCCCCTTCTCCCCAGCGCGGCTGCAGGGGCTGCTCCCGGTCACGGGGTCCCCCTGGCCCCGGGGCCTCACCTCCCACCGTCAGAGGGAGGAAGCGCAGGAGGCGGGGGCGGCCTGAG
Organism: Lasiurus borealis; assembly: GCA_004026805.1. Lineage (NCBI taxonomy): Eukaryota > Metazoa > Chordata > Mammalia > Chiroptera > Vespertilionidae > Lasiurus > Lasiurus borealis. The sequence goes on from PVJN01039141.1 coordinate 1,510, forward strand.
CGCCTCCGGCCGCAGACAGACGTCCCTCTGCTGACCGGGAGCCGGGCACCAGGGACACTGAGTGCCAGGCCCTTCCTCGGGCTGCAGACCGAGTCCCTGCACCCGTTTCCTGTCCGAGGCCACCGCCGGCACAGCACAGTGCAGCCATTACAAACGGGCCCGGGGAGCCCTGCCCCCCGACATCGCCTCCCCCCGCCGGACCCCAGGGCGGCCCCGCGGGCCCTTCCCCGCTGTGTCCTCCTCCAGGGACGAGGCAGAGGCGGGACGCATTCGTCTGTGAAGATTCCTTTACTTCCTAGAAAAATACTCGCTGCCGTTGAGGCTGCCGCTCGCGGGCGCGGCTCCTGAGGGAGCAGCCCGGACCGCGCGGGAGGCGTATTAAATAGTCGGAGGTGGGCTCTAAAAAACCCTTCTCCTGTTTCTAGAAAAAAAAAAAAAATGAAAGGAGAAACACACTGCCATCTCCTGGCTTCCGTGTCCAAGTTTGTGTGCACGGGAGTGCACGTGTGTGCGTGTACACGGACGGCTGGCGAGGCCCGTCATGCACAGCGGGGCAGGGCGTCCTGCGGGCCGTAGTGTTGCCCTGGGAGGGGGCCTGGGCTGGGCCGGGCAGGTGGCGCGGTCCCTCCTTCCCGCCAGGACCAGCGTCTGAGGCAGAAGCGGCTCTTGGGGTCGCGTCGGCGCCCGGAGCATGAACACTGTTGCAGAGCACGGACCGACGGCTCCCGGGCTCCGAGGGGCAGACGCCGTGAACACGTCCTCCTGGCAGGCAGTGTTTCCGGACGGGCAGCAGAGGACTCTGGGAACTGGCAGGCGGGGGGAGGTCGGGGGGGGACGGAGGGAAGTGTCCGGTCCAGCATCGCTGAGTGAGCACGGCGAGCTCGGCCTCCCCTCGCCAGGTCCCTGGAGGCCGAGGGCCGTGGCAGGAGGCGGCTCAGGGCGGAGAGGAGAGCGCAGCTCCAGCCGCAGGGCCACGTGGCGGCGGCGGCGGGCCGGGCCGGGTGCCGGACGTACTAGATGCCGATGGCCTGCAGCACCCGCCTCTCGCTGTCGTTGAGGTGGCCCGAGAACATCACGTAGCAGGGCTGCTGCGCGAACTGGCACAGGAAGTCCGTGAGGTACGCCTGCCGGGAGGGGGCGCTGGCTAGCTCACCGGCCTCCGGACCCGAGGGGCCCCCCACGTCCTTGCACCTGGTTTAGGCCCTCGCGGGGCCGAAGTCCCCGGGAAACACTCCTCCTGCCTCCCTACCGCCCGAGACCTTCACCGCAGCCTCAGACGTGGAACCAGCCCGGCCGGCCTGGCTCAGTGGCTGACCAGTGACCTACGAACTGGGAGGTGGAGGTTCCAGTCCCAGAATGGGCACGTGCCTGGGTTGCAGGACTCGATCCCCAGTGGGGGGCGTGCAGGAGGCAGCCGATCGTGATTCTCTCTCATTATGGATGTTTCTCTCTCCCTCTCTCTTAACTCAATAAAGACATATTAAAAACTAAAAAACTATTTTGAAAAAGGAACGTAACCACATTGTGGCACAAACGTGAAGCAAAGCCCCGCCTCCAGGCCACGGGAGGCACAGGAGGGGGGCCTGGCCCCTGGTCTCTGCACCTGCGGCCTCACCTGCAGGTCCACCTGGTAGAGGGGGTCCTTCAAGGCGTCGGGGTCATCCTCCTCGTCGTCCTCGTAGTAGTCCTCCTCTGTCACACGGGGGGGGGGGGGCGTCAGGCAGGCGCCCGGGCCGGCGGGCACCGCGGTGGGGGCGGGCGGGGGGCTCACCGTATTTGCTGGTGGCGAGGATGTCGGACAGCAGCTGGCCCGCTAAGCCGCCGCCCTCCTCCTCGTCCTCCTGCTCCTCGTCCTCGTCCTCCCACATGTCGTTGGCGTCGTCTGGGTGGAGAGGAGAGCAGCTGCAGCCACACGCACGCCCCCCCCCCAGCCTGAGCCGTGGAACTGGCCCGTCTGACTGCGGCCTGCAGTCCCCCCGCCATGGGCACAGCGGGACGGCCAACCCCGGGAGCTGGGAGGAGGAGCGGGGGCGGGGTGACTGGGCCCGGGCGACGCGAGCACCTTGGCCCCACTCGGCGGGGGCGGCCTGGCGGGCGGCGTTGGCCTCCATCACGTTGGACAGCTCGTTGATGATCAGCTTCAGGATCTTGACCAGCAGAGGGATGTTGGTCCAGCGCTCGGGGTCTGCGGAGAGAACAGGCTCGCGTCAGACCGGCTCCCGGCCACGCCCGGGGCAGGCGTGCCCAGCCGTCCACCCGCAGCTCCCGCCTCCGGACCATGGCCAGGGTCCCACCAACGGCCGTGGTCACAGCGCCTCATCGGCCTGTGCCGCTCGGGCCGGAGCTAGGAGAGGCCCGAGTTCAGGAGTGAGAGGAGGCAGGTTTCGGCCAGTAATGGAGCCTGGGCACCAGGTTAGGGCACCTGCAGCCGGAGCCTGAACCTCAGCTCAGGGGCACTCACTGCCCACAAGTCCCTGGGGTCACAGGCCCCAGGTGGCCGACCATCAAGACTGGACTTGGCCCCGGAGCCCAGACGGAGCCGAGACGGCGCCCGCGACCTCAGCGGAGGGAGACCCCTGCGCGGACCCACTGTCTTATCAGGCCCGTCCCCCGAGTGCTGGTTCCCCACGGAGATGGGGCGCCCGCCCCCCGCCTCCCGCGTCACCCACTCTTGGCGGCCTTGGCGCGGGTGCGGACGCCCTCGTCCACGCCGTAGATCTCCTCGCCCTTCACGCGGATGTCCTGCAGCCGCTTGTCGTCCGTGTTGATGCCGTGCTGCAGCAGCTTGCACAGGGCCACGGAGCTGCGGGCACACGCGGACGCCTCAGCCACCCGCCCCGCCACCCCGGAGCGAGCGTCGCTCCCAGGCCGACGGGAAAGAGGGCTCGGGTGGGTGAGCCCCCACGGGCCGCTGGGCGATACGCCGGGCACAGAGCCGGGGCAGGGCAGGCTCACGGGAACAGCCCCCGGCTGGTGAGGCCTGTGGCAGAGGAGGGCCCCAGCCCCCCGAGGTCAAACATGGCGGCCGACCCCCGGGACTTGAGGGGCAAGCCGGGCAGAGCAGCGCCGGCAGAGGCCCACCTGACTTTGCCCTCGTACTGGCCGTAGAACAGGTGCTGCCGGCTCGTCCACTCGGCCATGACGAACTCCAGGGCGGGCTTGCCGGTGGGCCCGGGCAGGCTGCACAGGAACTCCAGGAGCGGCTCCAGCTGGGTGTGCACCAGGTGGGCGAACACCATGATCAGGGACTGGACGGAGGGAGGGCCGCCGTCGGTAACCAGGCCACGGAGCCCCCGGTCCGCGTCTCCGGCCCCCACACCCCCGTCTCCCCAGGCTCTCGGTCGGGCAGGCGGAGCTCAGGAACGGGGAGCAGGGCCGGACTGCCCCGCCCGCCGGAGGCCCCTCACCTGCATGACGCTCAGCGTCTCCGCCTGCTGCATCTTGCTGAGGATGGCGCGCAGGATCTGGTCCAGGTTCTCGCCCAGCTCCCGCCCGGCCTTGTTGATGAGGGTGGAGACGAGGCGGCCCACGAAGGCGGCGGTGAACTCCGAGGTGCGGGGGTCCAGCAGCTGGCTCACCACCTGCATCACGTACCACAGCCCGCCGTGGCCCTGCTCGTCCCGCCACTGCGCCACCTGCTCCAGCGCCACCGACACGTAGGCCCGCAGGCACTCGCCGCCGTTCTGGGGACAGGGCGGCCGAGGTCAGCGAGGGGACCCCGCGCCCGGGGTCTGCACGGGGCTCTCCCGGCTCAGGCCTCCTCAGAGGGGACCTCGTCCCCGGGCTCGGCCACGGCAGCCAGCCGCTCCCCTCACACACAGACAGAGACCCCACAGGCCCCGCCTCGCCCTCTCAGCCCGCAGAGGTGCGCACTCTGCCTCCGGGACAGGGGCCACGCACACCGAGGTCAGCCACAGGGCCACGCCGGTGCTGGGCACACGCCTGAGGCCAGCGTCTCGGCGACAGGTGCCCGGGATTCCCCCAAAGCCCATCGCCCCTGACGTCTCAGGGAAGAAACTTCCAGAAAAGCCTTCCTCTCAGCCCAGTCTGTGTCTGAGATGCCTCCACAGTGGTGACCCCCACACACAGGGCACCCACGTGTGTATGACTGCAGCCCAGAGCAGACAGCAGGCGGGGGCGTCCGCCTGTCCCGGTCCCCTGGGTGAATACAGACGTGTGACACACACACACACGTGCCGGGGCGCGAGCACACGGTACCTGCATGGTGGCGTTGTCGTCCGTGTGCAGGGTGCACTGGGCCACGGCGGGGAACGCCTGGCAGATGAGCAGCTGGGGCAGCGGCGGCTTCGTGCTGCGCACCACGGTGGTCAGGATGTCGATGGCTGTCTGCGGGGGGAGGGGGGTCAGGCCTCGGCGGGAGGGCAGCAGCCAGAGGACGCTCGCCGAGAGGGCGCGTCACTGGACGCCGGGGACGGGACGGCGGGCAGCGAGCTCAGAGCTAACAGACCAGGCTCCTCTGGAACAGCCACGCTCCCGAACCCTCAGAACCAGTGTCCCCGAGGGCAGAGCACCGGCAAAGTCACCCCGAACCTCGACGTTCGCCGGGTCCTGCCAGCAGGGCGCCCGTGCAGGTGGTGAGCCCTCACCCCCCCGCCCCCTGCTCACCCCGCCCGCCGGCCCCGCGCCCGCTCACCGCGCACAGCCCCGCGGGCAGCTTGTCCGCCGGCGCCTGCATGATGCTGACCAGCGTGGGGATGAGCCGCATCTGCATGGGGCCCTGGCAGGCCTCGATCTGGGACAGCTCCTTGAAGATGTCCTGGGCCAGCAAGGCGACGACGGGATCTGAGGTGGACAAGGCAACACGGACCGCCCGCCGGTCTGCACACGCCGCTGGCTAGTGACGCCGGTGCGTGGCCTGACCTAGCGAGCGGCGTCTCGAGGGCACGCCGCACACCCGGGACCTACGGACATGAACCACCTGAAAGAACAGAGAGATGCCACCGCCCAGGGCATGCGGCCTCCCGGCCACGGCTGAGCCTGCAACCAAGCCCGCTCTCCTCCCGGGCAAGTCCTGCCTCTCCCGTGGGGAGCCCACGGGGCCGAGGAGCCGGGCGGCGAGGGCCGCCTGAGGGCGCTGTGCGGGCACCTCGCCAGGCCACACCCCCACGCAAAACGCCGTCTCCCACGGCGTACAATAACCCCGAGCACCCCCTGCGCCTCAACATCCTCTTCACAAACAAGCATCCCCGGTATTTTCCTGATAAATACAGACCACACACACTACAGGGAAGAAACCCCATAATGCCACCGCCAACACGCTGATGTCCACGTAGGTATGTTCACATACATGCTTCCCTGACACAGCCCCAGCCCGGGGACCAGAAACCCCACTGTTACTGTCACGTCAACGCGAGCTCGGAGTGCTGAGGGCTCCCGGAAGCTGTTGCGTGGCGCAGTCTGTCCCGTCCTGCCATCGGCTGACCCCTTTACCTGCCCCCCCCCACCCCGCCCCCCCGTTGCTACTGTATAAAGAGAGGAACTCCCTGTCCCTCTGTCCTCAGATCTCCTTTGAGGCTGTGCAGGCCTCTTCCCAGAGCTGAGCAGCTGGCTCACTTCCCAGCCCAGCCCACCCCACTCCACCCGGCTCTCACGAGGGGATGAGGCCCCGAGAGGAGCCCTCCTTCCCAGCTCTGCCGCCCAGCCAGGCTCGGCTCTGCTCACGGACGGCCAGCGCTCGCTGAGGGCACGAGCGCGCCTCCCCGGGCCAGGCCCGCTCCCTCTCCGTGCGCCCCTCCTCCCCCCTCCACCCCCCGGCGGCGGCATACCGTTGCTGTACTTGAGGAAGATGGCGATGGTGAAGGGGCAGATCTTGCTCTCCACGCTGGCGGTGAACTCAGGGTCCACCGTGCACACGATGCACAGCGTCTCCATCACCAGGTTGAGGACCTCGGAGCTGAACTGGGCCGCCAGGTGGATGAGGCCGTCCAGCACGCTGGGCAGGAAGGGCTGCAGGACATGCGTGCTCTCGGAGGCTTTCAGCTGGTCACAGTAGCTGGGGGGACACAGAGCGGGCGTTACTTCGTCCAGGCGTCCCTCCTGGCCTCCCCTCGGCGCTCGCTATCGGCGGGCCAAGGGACCACAACAGACACCAGACCTCCGCAGGTGGGGGGGCTCCATCCTGTACCCCAGAAGGTGCCGGGTTCAGCCTCTGGTTGGGGCACATGCAGGAGGCAACTGATTCATGTCTCTTTCTCTCTCTCTCTCTCAAATCAATGGAGAAAGATGCGATTACTGAGGTTAAAAAAAAAGTTTAAAAAATGTTGTCTTGCCCTGGCTGGTTTGGCTCAATGGATAGTGTGTCAGCCTGCAGACGGAAGGATCCCAGGTTCGATTCTGGTCAGGGACACAAGGCCAGGTTGCAGGCTCAATCCCCAGGGAGAGGTGTGCAGGAAGCAGCTGATCAGTGATCCTCTCTCACCTTTGATGCTTCTCTCTTTTCCCTCCCTTCTTCTCTGAGATCATTTAAAAAATGTATTTTAAAAAAGAGAAAGGAATGCATTACAGTGCATGAATTACAGTGCATCATGGATTAACATCAAAATCACTGTGCTGGGTTAAAGAATTCAGGCACAGGCACGCGTGCGCGCACACACACACACACACACACGCGCGCGCGTCTATGACACGTTCCGTGGCAGCTGCCGTGTCCCCAGGGCGACCACGACCAGCGAGGTCGTGGCTGTGATCCCCCTGTCGTCCAGAGCCTCGCCTTTGGTCAGCACTCGATGCTCAGGGCCAGCCCACTCTGTCCCCCCATCTTTAGAGCCGGTTTCCACCGTGTCCTCCCAGTTCCCACCGGGCACTTCTGTCCACGGAGGGTGAGCCCTGCCAGCGCCCGCTTCCTGACATGCGTCACAACGCACGGCGCCGCCCTCTCAGCAGGCAGGCGGTCATAGGACGTCAGGGAGGTCTCAGGATTCCAGTGGGATTTAAAGTGTCCCCCAAACCACACGGTCCCTCAGGCCGGGCAGGAGGCGAGTGGATGACCAGGGTCCTGGCCTGAGCGGCTGCTTGGCCACACCCCCCCAGAACGGCGGCTCTCCTCCCGCACGCCACTCCTGTGCGGCCCTCGGTGGCGCTCCTCCCCCAGCCTCTGGGGCTCGGTGTTTGCAGAGAAGGGGCCCAGCTGACAGGTCCGGCCAGCGGGGCTCACAGGGACCAGGAGGGGGGAGCAGGACAGGCTCCTGGGTGCCGCCCCATCCAGTCCTCACAACAGCTTCCTGAGGGACAGCCACAAACCCTCCGCTCGGAGTAACTCTGGCAACACAGCGTCACCCTGCGGCGGGCGGCGTACTCACCCCCAGATGGCTCTCACGGCGGAAATCCGCACCGACGGCGGCTGCGTCTCGTGGAGACCACTGACCGTGGCCTGGAGGAACTGCTGGATCAATTCGGGGGACATAGCGACAGTGAACCGACTGGCGGCCCAGAGCGCCCGACCCAGGAGGAAGGGAGACACTGGCAGGGAGAGAGAGCAATTAGGGGTGGGCAGCACCGTCTGGTCCCCCTCCCCGGCCCCCCCTCCCTGGCTGGTCACTCACGGGGACCACGTACCAGAGGCAACTCAGGGAAAGTGCCCCCTTTCACCGTCGGCCAAGCCGACCCGGACACCTCAGACCGAAGGCCACCGCCTCCCGCTCTCCCGCCCGCCCGCACGGCCAGCAGCCCTCTGCCAGGCGGCCCTGCCCCAGGGCCACCGCCGGATGCCACACACCTCGGCATCTTCTTTACTTAAATGCCCACAATGCCAGTCTGCCGGGGACGGCACGTTGGTCGCATCAGACCAGTGATGGCACGGCCCACGGTCTCCCCACGCGTTCTCTCAGGCCCGAGGGCTGCACGGTGTGCGGCCCTGTGGCTCCGACAGCTAACGGGCGGTGCTGACATTTCTTATGCTTTCATTTCTCAGTTTTCACTCTAACGTGTTCAAACTGACACACAAATCCCAAGGAAGACCTCTTTGGGATCACGGATAATTAAACAAGGCTGGTGTGGACAGGATAATAAATGTGACCTGTTAAACCTTTCCCAGTCCTAACGCTGAGTACGCTCAACCCTCTAGGTTTTTAAAGACCGTGTGCCAGGGCAAATGCTAAAAAACATGCTGGAGGGAGGGCTGGAGCCGGCCCACGCTTTTCCCGACACGTGTCACACGCCTCGCCCAGGAGGCAGCACGGGCAGGAGCTGCACCGGAGGCGCCTGCCACTCAGACCTCGCGTCAGGGCGAGGACGCACACGTTCACCAGCCACAGTGCAGGGCGGTCAGAGGGAAAGGCACTCCCGACAGGTGCGCCCGGGAGGCTGTGCCCCCTCAGCTCTGACTCAGGCCGGAGTGAGGGTGAGGCCTGACACTGCCCCTCCAGCAGAGCACCAGCCCTCTGGGGCACGCCCCCGGGTGTCCACGGAGCAGAGGTGAGTGATGGGCCGGGGCTGCAGCCTTCACGCCCAGCAGTGTGGGGGTCTGTGGGGCAGAGGCCAAGAGCCAGAGACACGGCGAGGGAGCCGGCACTCAGCAGGCTGGGGATGTGGGAAAGCGGCCCAACAGGCCAGAGGGCACCGTTCTCCGCGGCCAGTGGGCAGGCTCGGTATTAGGAGGGCACTGGCCACCAGTCAGTGGAGGAAAGGACAGGAAACAAACGGAGACGGCTGGCTCAGATGGCCGCGGGCAGTGGACGGCAGCGGGCCGGCCAGCCTCGGGCAGAGCAGGCTGGCAGAGAAGTCGTGCCGGGCACGGGGTTCCTGCCGCTGAGGGGAGCCCAGGCCGGGGCTGCCGGAGGCTCGGGGCTCAGGCACCAGGGGGGAGGAGCTCTCCCCGGAGCACAGGTGCCCCCGGCTCACCGCCTCCGGGAAGGGGAACGAGGACGAGACGGGTACCTGCGAGGTTGAGGTCAGCCAGGACCACGCCGGTGAGGAAGCCGTGCATGTCAAAGTGGGCGCGGCCGTTCTTGACGCTGTCGGTGAGGACGGCCTTCACCGAGCCCAGCGCCAGCATGCAGGCCTCGTGGATCTTCCACCTGCGGGGACGGCACGCTGGTGGGCGCCGCGCCCTGTCCGCTGGGACAGGCTCCGCCCGACCCTCCCTCTCACCCTGGAGCGAGACAGACGCTCAGCGGGTGTCCCGACGGGACAAAGTCGGTTTTCCCCGCGCTTTTAGAAAGGGGCGGGGTGACAGCGTCCGGACAGACTGGGGGAAGGGGATGACACCTGTTCTAACACCGGAAACCGGACAGCCACGGGCAGCCGGGCCGCTCACCAGTGCTCGGCGCCGCTGTTCTTGGTCTGCTCGGCTTCCTGTAAGTGCCGAGTGGCCGCCGCAGCCAGGGCGGCCGCGCTCTCTCCCTGGAAATCAGTGGCCACGGCCTGGGGAGACAGGAGACGGGCCCATGCGTGTCCGTGCAGAGCAAACCCTGTAGCTGCACACATGAGTGCGCCCGGACGGTCCACCCTCACACACGGGCAGCCCGAGGTGTCCCGGACACTCCCTCCCGGTGCAGGGCGGCAGGCAGAGCGGCCTGTCTCGGTGGCTGCAGGGCCCGCACTGGGAAAGGCTCATCGGCTAGGTTGGTGGTCGGCAAACTCATCAGCCAGCGGAGCCAAATACCAACAGCCCGACGACTGAAACTTCTTTGGAGCCGAAAACCGGCTTCTGCACATGGGCCAGAAGTTTCAGTCACACTGTACGTGTGCGCCTGCACGTGGTATTTTGTGGAAGAGCCACTCTCAAGGGGCCAAAGAGCTGCATGTGGCTTGTGAGCTACAGTTTGCCGACCACTGTGCTAAGGGAACTTGGTGTGATCTTTCTCAGGTGCCCAGGAAACCAACGAACGAGCAGAATGCACCCCTCAATGGGGACCACCCTCCCCCTCAGCAGGCGGCCCCTGGCAGCTTTGCAGATCTTGGGCCGGAGAGCAGAGGGCAGGGCTGGGCCGGCCCCACCATCCAGCCTCACGTGCACGCCCCTGACCACCTGCAGAGCCCGCTGCACGGAGGGGGACAGAATGTCCTGCTCTGACCCCGTAGCAATGACCCTGGAACTCCTGACCCTCCAGCGTCATCTGAGACCCCTCGTCACCCCGGGGGACGCCTGGGGTCGAGCTGCCCGCCGCCGCTCGCTGGGAACGAGGAGGAGAGCTGCCCGCCACCGCCCGCTGGGATCGGAGAGGAGAGCCACCCGCCACCGCTCGCTGGGATCGAGGAGGAGAGCCGCCCGCCACCGCTCGCTGGGATCGAGGAGGAGAGCCGCCCGCCACCGCTCGCTGGGAACGAGGAGGAGAGCCGCCCGCCACCGCCCGCCGGGATCGAGGAGGAGCCGTCGGCCACCGCTCGCCGGGATCGAGGAGGAGCCGTCGGCCACGGCACCGCTTACCAGGAGCAGGTCCTGCGCGGCGATCCTGACTGTGTAGGAGAAGGTGTCGTCATCCTCGTCCTCCACGAACTGCTGGGGGTTGGCCGTCCACACTTTGATCTGAAGGGAACAGGGTGGGGGAGAAGCTGCTGGGAGGCTGCGCTCAGAACTCGGCCTTTGTTCTCGGGATAGAAGCCCCGCTTTGGGGCATTTCTCTTCGGTGTAAGAGGCACCTCCCTGAGGTCAGCGGGGAAGGCAATGCCCTCAGGGACACTGGCCACTGCTTCGGACGGGGCGGCCACCAGTTCTGCTTGTCAAGCAGCTGTTGGTTTTTAAGAAGACCCTCACCTGGGGACGTCCACTGATCTCAGAGGCAGAAAACACTGATGCGGGAAAGGTGTCAATGGTGGCCTCTCCTACAACCCAACCAGGTCCACACCCGCAACCAAGACCCCTGCCTGACGGGAGTGGAGCCTGTGGCCTTGTGTATGTGCGTGCGCGTGTGTGCGCAGGACGGTACCCCTCACCCACCGCCCCCCAGCACACGGGCAGGGCCACCGCTCCTGTCAGAGCCGCCTTCTGCAGAGACCGGAGCGGATGGGTGTAACGTGAAGGTGATGTCCAGTGGGTGCTGACAGATCACGCTCACATGCTCTTTGTTAGGTGGTGCCCTCGCCTCTACAGAATGAGCAGGACACCCCGGGCAGGGGCGGGGGCGGGTCCGGCAGGCCAGGCCAGGATGCCGCAGGCAGACCCTCCCGGTGCCCGTCTTTAGAAACGCGCACCTGCTCCTCGGTGATCTGCATGTACAGCAGGATGTAGTAGATGAGCTCCGGCAGGGCCTTCCTGACGGTGCTTTTGAACTTGCTGTTCTCCAGCAGCGCGTGCACAAACTCGAAGATGCTGAAGACGAGGTTTTCAAAGCCCAGGACTTCGCCTGCAGGACGTGCAGAGACAAGTGAGTGACAGGCGTGAAGACAGGACGTACATACACTGTGACACTGACGACTCCTGTCAGGAGAACACGGCTCCCGGGGATGGTGGGGACAGCTCTGCATTTCCCAGCAGGTCTGCGTGGACCCCAGATTCTTAAAACTCCGACAGCGGGGAAGTGTCCGCCCAGCCCGGCTCAGACAGACAGAATGCCGGAGCGGCGGGTCTGGAGGGCCGGAAGGCACCTCGTCCGGGTCCAGGCCCTGTGACCGGGACGCAGGCGCCCTGGCCCACAGCCACACAGCAAAGGGAAGCCGGTGAGCACGTGCTGAGAGCGAGCCCCGGCCAGTTCCCTGCGGCCGTTCTCGCCCAGGCCCTCCTCGGCCGCCACACCACGCACCGTCCGAGTCCACGGGGTCCTCCACCTCCTCCGTGTAGTTGACCTCTGTCCTCACGTAAGTATGACGGGGAGTAAAGGAAGCCAACGGGACGGGGAGGGCGGACGGGGGGCAGACCCGCCAGCGCGGGGGCAGGGGCAGCGGGAAGGATATAAGGCCGCGCTCTCGGTCAGCGTGTTCCAGACGATGGGCAGGATCTGCTGCATGGAGGACACCATGTGCTTGGGGAAGTTCTTCACCAGCGCGGTCACGGCCTGTGCCGGGAGACACGGCAGGGCGTCAGGAGCTGCGCCCTCAGCCTCGGAGCTCCCAGACCCCGGGCCAGCCTCACCTTGAGGACCTCCATCTTAAAGCCGCTGTCGGAGGTGGGCCCGTCGGGGATCTGCAGGGCCTGCACGAAGGCCTCGGTGAACTGCTGCACCACCGGGAAGATGAGGACTTTGGCCGCACCCTGAGGCCGAGAGCAAAGTCAGCTATGGCCACGCCACCGGGCAGGCCCTCCACCGGCCTCGCGGCTCCGAGATCCCAAGGCTAAACCCCCGTGGGCCCCTCCCTGCGCGTGACCTCCTCAAAGCCGCCCCGAGACCCCTCTCCAAGCCCCCAGGGTCCGTCCCAGTGAGCGTCCACCCGAGGCCGTGACACAGTGAGTTCAGGAGAAGTGAGGCTCCGGCAGGACACCGAGCCACCTCCACCTGAGAACCAACCCCCCGTGCCGTGTCCCCCTCCCCGGGGTGTGTGTGTGTGTCTGCGGAGCACAGCTGCCCGCAACAGAGGCACCGCGCCAGGAGCCCAGGGTCCCGCACCTTCTCCAGCTCCTCCATGTTACAGATCATGTGGGCACAAGTGGTGAAGATCTCCACAGCACGGGAGCGGGTCCGGATGCCGTACACCTGGAGGAGGCAGACGGTGTGGGAGGGTGCGTGAGAGGGTGGACTCGGCGGAGGAGCCTGCCATGTCACAGCCCTCGTGGGCATCTGAGGGAGCCAGGCCGCACTGCTGGCAGCACACTGGCAGGCGCTGTGTGCGCTCCGGTACGGAGAGCAGGAGCGGTGCTGCGGACGTGAGCGAGCTGTCCGTGCTTCAGCGAGGTGGGAGGGAACAGTCAGCCAGGACTTGGGGCCGCAGGGTGCAGGGAGTGACAAAGGACGGCCACTCTCTTCCCGCGGGGCTGGGCCGCGAACGCCGGGCGCCCTCCGAGCCGGGCGGAGACGCGTACCTCGGCCATGGTGAAGATCCTGTACATCTCGGGGAGGATGACGGGGGCGACGAGGGGCATCTGCGTGTCTGTGACCTCCCGCGTGAATTCTGCGCAGAAAGAGGAGCACGTCTGTGGCAGGGACAGCAAGGGGGACCGAACCGCCTCCGGGGCAGTCCCCCCGGGAGGCACAGGCGCACCCCGGCCGGGGGGCCTGTCCCGGGAAGAAGGAGCCGCTGGCTCTCGGTGGGAAAGGACGTTTCAGAGACAAAGGAGAGGACAGGAGGTTCAGGAAGAAAGCCTCCAGCGGGCCCTGAGGAAAGGCCGGGACAGAGGGTGAGGCGTGTGAGGCCACCGCCGGGAATCCGTGCGAACCGTCTGCGGCCACGGCAACATTCAGGTGCACATGGAGGTGCCCGCTTGGTCCGGGTTCCACACACCGAGCTCAGGAGGCTCCATCCACCTCCGTTCTCCCTCCCCCGCCCAGTGAACGGCACCTCCTGGCCTAGAGGCTGAGCTGCTGCTCACGGGACAGCCCATGTGCCCCAACGCAGCTGCTGACTCGCAAAAGGAGGCCTGAAGGTGAGGGGGTGCGGGCCGTGCCTTTTCCTTTGACTCCCCGAACCCCCACGAGGCACCGAGAGAGCACAGTGGACCGGGCTCCCAGAGCACCGATCAAGCTCAGAAGAGACCCACCCCTCTCCCTGGATGTAAGTGCAAGCACTTTCATTCCGGTGGCCTGTCCTTAACGTTGTCCTGGTTAACTACGGCAAAAACACCACGTAATAAAGATGACGACACCGTGAAGGCAGGACTGACAGGTGCTCACCACACAGTCCTGGTGAGAATGCTGCATGGAGATGAGCCCATTGGAATGGCTCGGAAGACCACGGAGGCAAATACCACATCTTAGACCACGGAGGCAAATACCACATCTTAGCCTTACACACAAGGAACCCAGGCCCCAGGTAAAGCCGGGACATGATCTGAAATCGCGTGCTTAACCAGCAGCTGCGCCTGGCCTGGGGCGTGCAGGTCTGAGCAGCGAATACCACCCCCACAGAACCCCCCGCAGAGAGCAGCCGGGCGGGGGTCCCACAGGCCAAGTCCTGCGCTCGGAGCCCCCACAGGCTCCAGGAGAGACGAGGCACCAGGGAAGCTGCTCCTCACCTGTCAGCACGCGCATGGCCCCGTGGACGGCGTTCAGGTCTCCACTGACCAGCATCTCCATGAGCAGGTTGAAGAGCTGGGGCCAGGCTTCGGGCCAGTCCCAGTGGGCGATGGCCGACACGGCGTAGGCCACGCTGGAGCGCACCTTGCTGATGGACTCGCGCAGCCCGCTGGGCAGCAGCTCCCGGATGAAGATCTTGGCCTGCGGGAGGAGCCGCCCGCCTCAGACAGCGTGCGCGCCAGCCGTCCCCGCCGGCTCACGTGCTGGCCAGACGCTGCATGCATGACACTAACAATCTGTATCTCCTCCATGGGCAGACCTGGCAAACAATTCAGACTCCCCCTGTCCCACACCGTGCAGCCCCACAGCAGCCTGGCTCCACGCGGCCACGGACATTTTCCTAATTTCAATGGCGTAAGAGGAAGCCCTGCCCCCAGCACAGTAGCAGCCCCCATCTGAACAGACACGGACGGTCCCAGCCGCAGGGCCCTGGGGACAGCCACCCTCAGAGCGTCTCGGCCCGGGATGGCTGCACCGCTCTGCACCAGAAATGTCACTTCATTCAATCCTCAAGCAACTCTTGGAAATGGGAGCCGAGAAGAAAAACACTGCGGACTGGGACCTGTGGCCATCGGCCTGCCCCCAGCACGTCCAGCCCCTACCCGGAGTGTCCCCAGCACCAGCCGCCTGCCCGCTTCTCAGCCCGGCCCTCCCACCTCCTGCTGTCCAGGCAGACTGGCCCGTCACGGCCTCACCCTTTCCGTAGTCTCTGGAGGCCTGAACTTCTCCGAGTGGGCACACCAGTGCGTCTCCACGTACTGCTTCAGAATGACCGACGCCAGCTGTGGAGGAACACGCGTGTCCACAGCAAGAAAAGGCATTTCCACGCGGAAACACGCGGTGCACCACCGGTCCGCCCGCTGCAGCTAACCTGGTGCAAACCCAGGTCACTCACAGGCTGGCTTTACTCCGTTTCCCTCCCATCACCAGTGTCCCTTCCAAACACAGGGAGTCCTTACACACGGGACCAACCGGCCGCACATACCTGGCGAATGGCGAGGGCCCCCTGGGGGTCCACGGTCAGCTCAGCCAGGTGGACACCGAACTCTGGAAGAGAAAACTACCGTGAGCCCCGAGAAGCAGGAGAGCCACAGCCACGCCTGAGCTGGAAGCCCGGTGCCAGCAGGAAGGCTCCGGAAGGAGATGCTCCACAGCTCTGCGAGCGCCGGTAACGCTCAGGGAGCGGCGGGCGGCCCGCAGGGCGAGGTCCAGCCCCAGGTCACCCTCTCCCTCCCAAGGCGGCGACACCTTCCTCTTAAACCCGTGGTCGGCAAACTGCGGTCGAGAGCCACGCGCGGCTCTTTGGCCCCTTGAGTGTGGCTCTTTCACAAAACACCACGGCCGGGCGAGTCTGTTTGAAGAAGTGGCGTTAGGGGAAGTTCAAGTTGAAAAAATGTGGCTCTCAGGAGAAACGTCCATCGTTGTGCTGTTGATATCTGGCTCTGCTGGCTAAGGAGTTTGCCGACCGCTGTCTTAAACCAATGACAAATCTGTATCTGATTGAAACCAGTACTCTCTGACCCCAAAGAGGAAGTGGGAGGTGAAATTTCAGGAGCTGCGCAGATCAGAGATGATTTTGAGCTTAAGAAAATCTGGCTTTCAGAGGCTCAGTCCTACAAACACAACTGCTGTAAGTTTTCAATGAGCAGTGACGGCAGTAATCTCCATATGCATTTGGGAGGCTAAACTTTTACTCCCAAAATAAAATTTAGATCCTTAAACGCAACACCCATAAAAACCCAATGACGATTTTGTGTGTGTGTGTGTGTGTGTGTGTGTGTGTTTGTTGGCAGAAACAGAAACATCCACCCTCAAATTCACCTGGGATCTCAGGGGAGCACAGAAGCCAGACGCAGACCCAAGCTGGAACACTCGCACCTATGACTTCACAACCTAGCACAAACCCCAGCGGTCAGACAGGAGGCTCTGGCAGAGACAGACACAGACCCGGGAAGAGAACAGGGCGCATCGGTGGTCATGTGACCTCTGATGGGGTATCCAGTCTATAGAGTGGGGAAAGGACAGTCTTTTCAACAAGAGATGCTGGGACACTGGGACCCACTGGCTGAAGGATGAGGTCAGACCCTCACTTAACACCAGACAGAATGAACCCACTGGCCCCGGAGCTGAAGAGAGCAGAGGAGAACCTCACGACGCCGGGATGTCAATGGTTCTCGCTCTGACACAGAACACAGAGAGCAAAAGAAAAACAGACACACTGGACTGCATACAATTTAAAAGAAAGACACTACCAATGGAGTAAAGAGACAGGAAGCATCCCACCCCCTCGTCCACAGTGACCTTCCCGCCGTCCCTGGAAGCGACCTGGCAGCGCAGGGTCAGTCTTGCCTGCACGAATGAGCAGATACCGCGGTGCGTCCCTCACATGCTCTTGTTTACATGCAGAGCAGTAGACACTCCTCACACTTTGCTTTTCTTCCGTTACTGCATCCAGGAGCTCACCCTCACCGTCTGTCACAGCCACCACACCGTTGCTGGCCACTGGTCAGCCCGCCCCTGCTGGGGCGGTCAGCGCCCTGCACTGTGCTTTCAGAAACAACCGCAGCACATCCTGTGCGTGCCCTGCACCCCCGAAGGCGCATCTCCAGCCGGAGCCCCAGCGGATGCGGGACTTGGAGGTGCAGTGAGAGCCTCTCCTTAGGGCCAGGTTAAGAGAAAGTCGCCGTGTTTCCATGGAGAACGTGTGTGGTTTCCGCTGTAAGCACGGACTGTCATCCGTGTGCGGCGTAAGATCCCGGTCCAATTCCAAGTGGCCACCAGGTGACCCAGTGATCTGAGAGGCCACCCCGCTGTGCCACAGGTTTCCACAGGACCCGTGACTGTTCCTCCCACTTAAAAAAAAAGTGTTACTGATTTCAGAGAGGAAGGGAGGAAGACAGAAACATCCACGATGAGAGAGAACCACTGGTTAACCGTTTCCTGCACGCTCCCTACTGGGATCGAGCCCACAAACGTGGTGCTCAGGACAATGCTCAACCCACTGAGCCACACGGGCAGGGCGGAGGCCCGGTTCCTGACCGGATCTTTAATCCAGTCCAAAATGGCTCCAGCCGCCCGGCTAAGGAAGCCTTTCCTTACGAACGCCTCCGTCTTTCCACCCTCTGTCCCTCCTCCCCTCACCCTCGCTCCCCGCAGGCAGAAGCGTTATGGACCCAAGACTGGCTCAGAAGGATGAGCCGAGGAGAGCGGGGATGAAGAGGGAGTGCGTGTGAGCCAGCTCTGCGGGGGAGGGAGGGCAGCTCGGAGCACGGCTCTGGAGAAACCCTTGGCTCAAACCACAGCTGGAGGGAGAGAGAACCCCGCCACTGGCCTTGTTTGAGCGAGGCCGCCTTCCGCCCGGCGCCGGGCCGCCCACCCACCCGGGGTGCGTTGCCGTAGTTCCCCCATAAACGAAGGAAGCGGGCGGTTTACACAGACACAGTGGAAACGGGTGTGGCTCAGTGGATAGAGCATCGGCCTGTGTGGATGGAAAGGTCCCGAGTTCGATGCCGGTCAAGGGCAGGGGCCTGGGCGGCGGGAACATCCCCAGTGGGGGGCGTGCAGGAGGCGGCTGATGGATGTCTCTCTCTCATCCATGTTTCTAACTGTCTCTGTCCCTTTCCCTTCTTCTCTGTAAAAAATCAATAAAATACAGTTAAAAAAAACAACACAAAAAGAAGTTAAACTTTAATAAACACAGACACAGCCTCCAAAGGGCCCAAAGCGGCAGCCTTCAGCTGGAGGCGTGACCCGGGGCGGGGGGGTGGGGGGGGGTGTCTCTGCCTTCCTGTCCGGCCAGCGGCCAGGTCTGCACCAGGCCCCCTCCACCTGCCGCACCAGACGCCCCACCGCGTGCCCTCAGCCCCGCCCCCGCCCCCTGCGGACCCACGGGCGCTCGGGTCCATCCTCCCTCCCACGCAGAGCTCCCCACGTCAGGCCCACGCTCCCCCGAGACACACCCCGAGTCAGGGACCGGGGGCGGGGCGCACGCACGGCGCTGGGAGCCGGGGGCGGCGCTGGAGGGGTGCGGGGTGACGAGGGGGACCTCGCAGGGGGGCGTCCAGCGGGCCAGGCGCGCATCGGTGCTGGAAGCGCCCCCCCGGGGACAGGCCCGCGCGCAGACAAAGGGCGGGGGCGCCGCCCCGTGAGCTCCGCCCGCGGGCAGCGCGGCCCGGGGTGCGAGGTGCGAGGGGCGCGGGGCTCCCTCCGACTCGCGGGCCGGGGTGCGGGGCGCGCGGGGCTCCCACCGACTCGCGGGCCGGGGTGCGGGGCCCGCGGGGCTCCCACCGACTCGCGGGCCGGGGTGCGGGGTGCAGGGCGCGCG
>PVJN01039142.1:0-19956 GCA_004026805.1 Lasiurus borealis
ATGCTTCTTGTAAGTGTCTTGTCTAATCTACATAAAACTATAAATACTTAAAAAAGGGAATTTCTTAAGTTCTGATACCATGGGGGTGTGCAGAGAATTTCCTTAAAATTAATATATGTGTCCTTTGGGGCTTTCTGTCATCCACAGGCTCTCTTCACACCCTTCTAGGCTTGTTTTTGTTTGTTTGTTTTACATTCTGCTTTCTTCCTGTTATTTTTCCTCTTTATTCCTGTGTTTCTAAACAATAGTCACTGCCCACAGTCTAGACAATTGTCTAGTACTTTGGATATGTTTGACATATATTAGGCCATATTGTTTCTCTGGTCCCATGGACCATTTTTTGTTTTTCTGTTTGAGACCTTTTATTTTCTCCCCCAGCTTTATTGAAATATAATTGACATCTAATAACAATGAGTAAGTTTAAGGTATATGGTGCATTGAGTTTGTACGTTTATTCAATTATTAAATGACTACCAACATAGCATTAGCTCACAACTCTATCCAGTTACATTGGTGAGAACTTATAAGATAGACTCTCTTGACAACATTTCAATTATATGGTACATTATTATTAGCCACAATCACTAGGCTACACATACATCCCCAAAATTTGTTAATCTTATAATTGGAAGTTTGGACCCTTTGGCCAACATCTCCCCATTTCCTCCACCTCCCAACCCCTGATAACCGCTCTACTTTCTCTTTCTCTGATTTTGACATTTTTAGATTCCACATAAAAGTGTTATTATGCAGTATTTGTCTTTCTCTGTCTGATTTATTTCACTTAGAATAATTCCCTCAAGGTTCCTCCAAGTTGTAGGAAATAGCAGCATTTCCTTCTTATAGCTGAACAAGATTCCACTGTGTGTGTAAACACACACACACAAACACACGCACACACACATGATGGGATAAAAGTAGGTGTACAGTTGTGAGTACACTAAACACAGAGTTAATAAAGCTATTGTAATAATCATAACCTACATGTCTTTATATATATATATATATATATACATATATATATATATGTATATATATATATATATATATATATATATATATATATTATATTTTATCCATTCATCCATTGATGGATAGTTAGGTTGTTTAATATCTTGGGTATTGTGAATAATGCTGCTATGAATATATGATACCCTCTGTTTTAATACCTACTAGAATAAGAAGTATATGGATAAATATTATATACTTTACAGGAAGAGGAATATTAGATAGCAAGCCACTAGAAAGCAAAAATAATCCTGGGCTCATAAAGCAAGAAAGAATGTATCACTGTAAACTGGCTATATGAAATTGTTTTTAAAATACAGGCTTTAAAATTTTTCATGAGCATTTCCCCATCTCACTAAATGGTTTTGTGATTGTAATTTTAATGTCTGCAATTTTAATTGTTCATTGTTTGAATGTACCATAATTTATTGAGTCACTCCTTTTTGTTAGACATTTAAGTTTCTAATGTTTTTGATATTATAAATTATGCCATGATTAATATCCGCATACATTAATCTTTGCCTTGCTATGCTGATTCTTACTCTAGATTGAATTCCAAGAAGTTTAATTACTAGGTTGCAGATATTAACTATTTTATGTTTATTGGTGCATATTATAAAATTGTTTCTTACAGTGTGTGATTATAAAATTGTTTTTACAGAATCTTATTGGATTCTAAAATTAAGACCTTTTAAAAATATTTTCCAAGCAAATAGTGTTTAGAGCATAGTAACCCCTCAATAAATGGGTGTTAAATAAATCAATGAATTATAGATTAAATGAGATTTAATTTTAAGTCACATATTTTGGGATTACTAATATAATGGCCTATTTTTAAATATGTTATTTGCTCATTTCTATCTCTCTTGTGAATTACTTAAAACTGTGTTTATCCATACTGTTGTGGTTTATTTTTTCCTAGTGAATTTTAGTTAAGGTCAATAACCTTTAGACATATCTGTATTCTCTACTGCTCCCTGATTTATTTTCTCTATAAATATTTTAACATTAGTTTCCTTTCATAACCTTGAGATCTGTTAAACATTCACCTAAATTTTATTCTAATGTATAATGAATTCAGGTTTTGTAATTAATTATATCATTTTTCATGTTATCTTACAGAGATGCTAACTCATCTCTAAAGATATAGACCAAGACTTAGCAATAGCAATCTATTCGGACAGGGTTTGTAGGAGTTGCGTGGGAGTGATGTAGAGCATGGGTCACAGAGAGACCTTTAGTAGAAGAGATCAGGGTTAAAATTAAACCACCTTCAGGGCCAGACAGGGCATGTGAATGAGCAATGTGGGGGCAGGTGTAGGTGGGGCATCTGGTGATAGCCTTCCAAGCAGGCCACCATGGCTCACCTCTGTTGACTTTCCACTTAGGATTGCAGGCCCTGTATTTCCACGTCTACTCCTTCAAAAGAAGCATGAATTTTAAATTTTTTGAAAAAATGTAACATCTCCTAATTTTTTTTAAGTTGACAACTCATTCAGATTTTCCAAAAACATTGAGTAGTACAAACAGAACTCACTAGCAGGTGGAATGCAGCCCGTGAGCCAGAATTTGCCACTGGTGGAGTGAGGGATCCAGAGTTCTCATTTATTCTTCACTCAGTTGTGTGGATTTTTTGAGTGCTTACTAGATCTTATGCACTGTGCTAGATACTAGGAATACAGCATTGAAGAAGGCCAGCAAGAGATTCATTCTCAGGGAATTTACATTCTGACTGGGAGCAGTGAAGAGTAGACAAACCAGAGATAGTGGACCAAGCTATGCAGTGAATGAGAAGAAGTTGTGATGGGCAGTAACGAGGTGCTATTGCACATTGGGTGATCAGGAGGACTTTCTCAGAAAAGCTGACATTGAAGCTATAGCTAAGTGAGAAAGCAACAGCCAGCAGTATGAGATGGGGAGTCAAGGAAGAGCATCCCAGAGTGGCTTCAAGGTAGCAATAAGCTTGGCATGTTTGGAGGAACCAGACCTGTGGAGCTGCACCCTTAACCAGCTATTAACACTTGAATATTACAATAAATACGTATGATGCACCTGAGACTCATTTATTATAAGACTAGGGTCCCAGTTCCTTGAAAGGAACTGTGGGCCATGAGGCTGTGGTGGGCACAGGGGCAGGTCTCAGGCCATCCTCTGTGCTCTCGCCACTACAGCTCCCATGCACTGATGGTGCAGAGTGATTGCGGCCGGTTCCAGCAGCAGGTGTGAGTGGAGCTGGTGCTATCAGTGGATGCAAGCGACAGCTGCTGCCCTGATCACCCATCAGGAGCAGGGGAGATAGAGAAGCCCTCACGGGTGATCAGGGCTGGCAGCCACCACTTGCACCTGCTGACAACACTGAGCAATTGGGACCGGCACTGGGTACCAGCACTGTGTGCCAGCAGCAGATGCAAGCAAGACTGGCTCTGGCAACAGTTGTGAGTTCCTGGCGGGACCCAGCACATGGGAGCAAAGAATTTTTAGTAATCACCAGAGGTTTGCCCCAATAACAGTGACCAGTGCCCTGCCTTGATCTAACACCCTTGCTCACCTGCTCCACCATCCCACTGTGGCCAGTGCCAGCCATGTTCCACATGCACCCTCTGGTGATAAGCGCAGGTCATGGTGATCAGTTTTGTGGTCATTTGGTTGTTCCGCTGTTAGATTGTTCTGGCGTTCTGTCTATTTGCATATTAGGGTTTTATATATAGATAGTCACTCGAACATTTATTAAGCATTTCTTATGTCAAGCTTTGTTTCAGTTGCTAAGCTAGAAAGGTGAATAAAGATGCCATCAACAGATAAAGCATTATAATTTAACTAGAGGCCTGGTGCACAAAATTTGTGCACTGGAGTGGGTTCCCTCATCCCGGCCTGTGCCCTCTCACAATCTGGGAGCCCTGCGATCAATTACCCCAAAGAGGTGGGTACCACACACACAAACGAGGCTCCGCAATGGATCTCCCCACAGAGGGAGGCCCCGCCCATCTGCCAGAGTCCACCAGTTGGTGGCCTAGGCCTCCCTCTTTGGGGCAATTGTGAAGCCCCCCCAATTGATTGATCACCCTGCTGGCTGGTGACCTGGGCCTCCCTCTGTAGGGCAATTATGGGTTGATGGCTGGACCCCTGACCAATCACATCTCACCCATCTTGGCTGGCCTGGTGCCAGTGGGTGTCATAGCATGGTCATCTAGAAGGTTGTCCAGATGGTTGTTCTGCTGTTTGGTCATTTGGTCAAATTTGCATATTATGTTCTTATTATCATAGATGTGCTTTTGTTAAAATGGAGGTATGACCAAAATACGCTTCCCTGGGGATTTGGGAGATAACTCATGGAAGAGGTGACACTTGAACTGAATCATGAAGGATAGAGGGAAGGGGGAACATTCTAGGCAGAGTTAACAACTTCTGCAAAAAATGCACTATAGATATTTTAGAGAAAGGAGCAGCTTTTGGGACTTTGTGTAGAATCTACTTATGTTTTTATATAAAATTAATTATAATAATTTAAGTCCAAATCTTTGATAATGATACTGATTATAGCCTCTTAACAGATGTTGCATGAATGAAAAATAATGCCCTGGCCAGTGTGGCTCAGATAGTTGAGTGTCATCCATCCACTGAAAGTTTGCTGGTTCAATTTCTGGTCAGAGCACTTGCCTAATTTATGGGTTCAATCCCTGATTGAGGTGTATATGGGAGGCAACTGGTCAGTGTTTTTTATATTGATGCCTCTTTCTCCCTCTACCTTCTTCTTTCTGTAAAATTAATAAAAACATTTTTTAAAAAATGAATGAGTGAATGAATGACTAGGACAGGACATACTCTAAAACCATAGTATTTAATAATTTAAGTATTATAATAAAAAACTGCATAAAAATATTTTCCTGTTATCATTATTATGATCAAAGTTAGTGATATTTTCCCCCTGCTGGAGTATAAATTCATTGTGCACAGACACATTATTTTTTCCTGTTTCTATGCCAAGCACATACTTAGCGTATAACAGATACTCAACAAATGTTGGGGGGCATAATTTCATGCAAAAATGAATGTATGCTGATAATATTTGTATGTAATATAGGTTCTATGTAAGATTAATAGAATCCTGCAAAACTGATCTTAGCATTCAAGGATCCTGGCAGTCAAGAATATTATTCAACTGTACACTTAACTTTTAATTTTTGTAAATCACTCTTTGCCAATCAAATGAACAGACTGCATAGGTACTGTCCTATAATATCTTTTCTCATGTAGGCAATTTTATTACTTTGTTCATGATGTCACCACTCCTCCAAAACTAATAAATATCTTCTCCTATTCTTAAAACTCATTCTAGTGTTATCTTAGTTCCTCTGAGATCCAATTGAAACCTGCTTACCACGTTTTCTAGGTAAATTCCTATCAACAATGATCTTATTTTGGTTTCAAATTCTGTTTGTTATCTTCACCCAAAACTGCATCTATACCTTCATACTAACTTATGCTCGATATCATCATAGGATTGTTTTTTTTATTTCATATATGTATGTCTTGGCTACTTAATTAGTAGTAGAGTCACAAAAACTGGACAGCCATGAGGCCTCATTTTTTTTAAGGAAACTTTCCACAAAGAAAAGTATCCTGGGGAAAGAATGCTTAGTTTAAGTCTTCTAACAGACAACTATGTATCTTACCAAGCAACAAGGAATCGTTGGATTATACTCTATTTAAATGATCTTTCAAATTCACAGTTAATGGGAGCAACAAAAAAATGCAATCTAAGAAATGAAATTGGGCTCTCTGTAATTGTTAGTTTGGTATAAGGATCATGAAGCTAAGTTTAGTGGAAGCAATTATCTTTCTGTTGAACATTTCATGTTTGGTAGATTTATATTTATTTCTGAGTGATATAATTATCAGGGCATCCATCTGAAACCTAGCAGCATAGAAGGTCTTGGCCATGTCTTTGACTCCTTATGTCTGCTCTTACTTCAACTATATCCATTGCATTCAAAGTTTGTTAGGAGAGCTAGAGATATCAGGCAGGGATGCTTCTATTTATGTATATATTTTCCAGTTAGAAAAATACATAGCATTTCTGAGCATATTTTAGATCCTTGGGTTGATACTGTCCCCTCAGAAAGCCATTCAGGACAAAGGATGATAAAACCGGTCATCATGTTTTAAGGGCTGGGATTATTTAAGTAATGCTGAAGGAATTTGCTAGATGTTCTGATAATTCTCATTAATTAATTTTTTCCTTAAAAATGTCATCTCAGAGCTACAATTACTCGAGCTATATTCATTTTTAAGGGATATGCATATACATTGCTTTAAATAGCTAAATTTTAATTTATTCTAGTCATATGAAATGTATATATTACGCAGATTGCTGAAAAGGTTTTCCTTAGAGACTTAATGCTGCTTAACCTCTCGGCGGCTTCGATTTTCTTATCTAATACGTAGTAATCAGCATTGCTTCATTTACTTTAGAAACAGAAGCATGGCTTTGTAATTGGATGCATAACTCCATCTTTAATATCTTTGAAGGGTTTTAACTAACTTACAATTACTTCATCTTTATTATTGCTTGTAGTGCAGAAAGTGGAAAACACAGCTGAGTTTTTAAGCTCACAGAGGCTCTTGTAGCTCAGTGATATGTTGACTAGAATAAGGTATAAACAGCTTAGCTGTTATTTACCCTGCACCTTGTATTTTTTTCTATTAGCTGATTATGTCACTCACTTCTCTGACTTTGGCTTTCTCATCCATAAAAAATATGATGGGAATCCCATGACCTATGTTTGCAGAGCAAATTTACAGAAACCTATATGGACACTATAGATTGGTTGAACCATGATGGCTCTTTTACTGGATATATCTATATATTTATATATAGATATATATAGAGATATATATTTTTATTGATTTCAGAGAGGAAGGGAGAGGGAGACAGAGAGAGAAACGTCAGTGATGAGAGAGAATCATTGATCAACTGTCTCCTGCATGCCCCCTACTGGAGATCAAGCTCACGACCCGGGCATGTGCCCTCACCAGAAATCATACCAAGACCTCCTGGTTCATAGGTTAATGCTCAACCACTGAGCCACACTGGCCATGTTGGATATGTTTTAAGTAATGTAACAGAGTAACTAATGAGCTACTGGATAAACCTGTATTTATATTTTATTTAGTTACAAAAGGAATTTGAGGTTGAGTAAGAAATTCACTTGTATAATTAGACTGTTAGAATACAAGATCAAAAGCCTTGAAAAGGAAAAGGAATCTGAGCATGCTAAGGGTCTTGGTTAATATTTTTACTGTTTATCAGTGGTAGCTCTGAGTTTCTTGGCAACCAAGAGTGAAAAATAATGGGTGATACAATTAATACCTATATATTCATAATGACCAACTTTTTGCTGGTATGTATTCTAAAATGAATTTATATAAGGGCATAGGACAGGACAGTATACAATGTTTTCTAAACAGTTCTGTAGGACACACCAGATTTTAAAAAATGCACATAGCTGTTTGTAATCCTTTGGAATAAATAATGATAAAAAATGTCAGTGTTATAATCAGAGTGATTATAAATAAATTTGAATAATACAATAGTCAAAATAGGTAAGGTTCATTAAGGGACTTAGGTAATGTAGAAACTTTTCAAAATTTGAACTTAGTTTAAAACAGACGTTGTTAGATAGCAAGAGATTATTTTATTAGGTTGCAGAAAATAAACTTCTCCTAATTGCCCAGCTACATGAAAAACCTGCTATTAGTCTTGGCTATACATATTTAGAAATATAAGCAACTAAAGGAATTTTGCCTGAAAACCTAGCAAAATGGCAAGTTCCTTTTCTGAAATAAGAAAACCAAGATCAGCTATTTTCCCCAAGCTCCATAAATGTTTTTTATGTTGCTACCACAAAGCAATTTGAGGTTATAAAATATATGATTATTAGCTAATTTTTCTTTGAGCATTAATTATTCTGTGTTTCTTGGCAGCCAAGGAGAACACACACACACACACACCTACACACACACACACACACACAGGAAGTAAGTTGCCCTGATTAGGTGGCTCAGTTGATTGGAGCATTGTCCATACACCGAAAAGTTGAGGGTTTGATTCTTAACCAGGGCACATACCCAGGCTCCCCTGGCAAGATACATATGGGAGGCAACCAATTGATTTTTCTCTATCACCTCTCTCTCTCTCTCTCTCTCTCTCTCTCTCTCTCTCTCTCTCGTCAATAAAAAGATATACTCAGGTGAGGATAAAAACACAATAAAAAATGTAAGTTATATCATTCATATGTGATGAAAAAATTGCACCTAATGATAATTAGTGAAATACAAAATTTCTGTTAATTCTAAGAACTTATTGAGAGAACCTTTATGTAGTAACATTAATGATTGGTGCTATGATAGATACTTAGATAAGTACGCCTTCTTCACTAATATAATTTAGTAATAAAAGCTGCCTATCAGGCATCACCACCAACAAAAACAAAATAGCTTAGCTATAGTCTATTGCTATACATTCTCTGTAGTAAGAAAAGGTAAACAGAGTTTCAATTAAAATCTTAACATACTACATAGACTGGCAACTTTTTACACAAGTACTTCTGCTCACATATGCAGCATCTGTACAGAGCCTGGTGTGTAGTAAGCGCTCCATAAATGTTAGGACTCATCAGAATTACTTCTATGATTTTCCCCTTCTTAATTCATTTTTTTTTTTTAATTTATTTTTATTGTTGAAGTGTTACAAATGTCCTCTTTGTTTGTTTGTTTGTTTTTCCCATTGACCCTCTCTACCCAGTACCTGCCCCTCCCAGGCCTTCACCTCACTATTATCTGTGTCTGTGGGCTATTCATATCTATATACAGTGGTACCTCGAGATACGAGTTTAATTCGTTCTGTAACCTTGAGGCGTGGGAAACTATGAGATGCTCCAGTCGCGATAAACTGGTGGGTGGTGTGCAGCCGGCTGATCTGCGCTATTACTCCTATCTCAAATGTTGCTCGTATTTCAAAGCAAAAATCGCTCGCGTGATGGCTCGTATCTCAAAAATCTCATATGTTAGGGCACTCATATCTCAAGGTACCACTGTATATATAAAAGGCCAGCGACTGGGATGCCACAAAGACCAGAACGACCAGTCCCTATGACACCCACTGCTGCCAGCAAATCTGCTGGATCAGAGGGTGGGGTGCTGGCCAACCCCCTAGATGGGCCCGCCCCCCACAACCGGCCCTGCCTCTGATCTCCACCCCCACCCTTATAGGGGATGGGGCTGGCTGGCCAACCTCCTGCAGTCCCTACACCCACCTGGTCCCACTCCCAATGGGTCCCCATTACACTGATCAGCCCAAAGCCCCTCCCCCACAGCTGGCCCTGTCCCCATTAGCCTCCCACCCTAATAAGGAGTGGGGCCCACCAGCCAGTTGCCTGCAGCCGCTCCCCCCTGCCAGCCTGGCTCTGATTGAGGCCCGATCAGGGCAAGCCAGCCAGCCACCCTCTCCTCCTCCCAACAGGCCAGACCTTGATCTGCCCTGATTGAGTTCAGGCCTGCCAGATCCCATCTGTGCACGAATTCATGCACTGGGCCTCTAGTATGCATATAAATTCCCCAGTTAATCACTTCCCACCCACTGCCTTCCCTCTGAAATTCATCAGTAGGTTCCATGTTTCTGTGTCTCTGGATCTTTAGTCAGTGTATATTTATTGATTGCCCACGATTCTCACTGGTAGGATAAAGTAGTGAGCAGACAGACTAAAATCCCTCCCCTCAATGACTTACATTCTCAGAGCTGTCTCTCTCCTTGCAGCCACATTGTGTGTTTCTTTCAGGAACAGGTATTCTACAGAGATCAATTTTGTAATGGATTGGGATTGGGTGAAAACAAGATCTAGTCTCTGTCTTCATGGAATTAACTGTTTATTACATGGGACATAAAAATAATCACATGTGGCAAGATGAGTATTTTGGAAGATGTGTAGCTGGGGTGCGCTGGGATCTTAGTTGGGAGTCTACATGGGAAGGTGAGTGTGTGGCAGAGACAGAGAGAGGGAGGGAAGCCATAGGGAGAGCCAGAGGAGCGGAGAGACATTGATTTTCCTCTGTTCTCCATAATTTGATCATTCGCTCAGCATTTAAGCAGGCAATTCTGCTTCTCCCGAAGCCCCCAAGACCACTGGCCCATAACTCTGCTCCCTTTTATAGCAAAGCTGATAACCATTGCTATCTCCAGTTCCTCTCTTTCTGTTCTCTCTTCAGTCTGTCCCTGCCGCTTAGCCAGGCTTTCATCCCTTACAGTGACATCAAAACACCTCCCAGTGACTGCCACCTGGCTAATTCTGATGCTTTCTTCTCATTCTTCATCTTATTTGGCTTGTCACTGACACTTCACAGAGTTGGTCACTCTTTCCTTGAAATAATTTCCTGATTTCACTGTCCTGTAGCACAATTTCCTGGTCTTCTGGGTCTTTACCAGCACCTTCTTCTTCGTTTCCTGTGCTGGTTCCTATTCTTTTCCTGTTCTCTTCGGGAGTGTTGTAATCAGTGTGTTCTAGGACTCATTCCATGGATTGCTTCTCTTCTCAGTTGACATTCACTCCCTAGATGAGCTCACTCAGTCACATGACTTCAAACACCAGCTGTACCACGATAAATCCCAAATTTATATCTTCAGCGTGGGCCTCTATTCTGCACACCAGGCTGGTACATCCAAATGCTTGGTTGAGATCTGCATTTGAATGTCCTTTTTAGCATCTCACTCTTTACCAGCATGGAATTCTGATGCTCACAGTCTTCCCAACTTAGACTCAAACGCAGGCTCTGACTGTTGAACCTGAACTCCTTGTTGTTACTTTAGCCCAGTGCTGAGCAAATCCTCTCCTGTGAGTTCTCATCACCCGGTATTTTCTCTGATCATAGAATATGTATCACAGAGGTACTATGGCCTATTTATTGTTTTCTCCACTGGACTCCTAATTCAGTAAAGGCAGGAATTAACATTTTCTTCATGAATGCGTTGCCTACTATATACTACCCTGTTTGATACAGTAAATGCTTTTGATTGATTGAGTGAATAAATGAATTAGTATTGCAGTTACAAGTGTTATAGATGACTAGAAAGGAAACGGGTTAATATTGTTGGAGTTACTGTAAAGGGCTTTTACGGAGGTGCTTACATTTTTAGACAAATCTTATATACGGATAAGATATAGATACATAGCAAAAAGAGAGGACAGCATCTTCATCATAGGCAAAGAAGGAGCAGAGGAAGAGGTAATACACACCTTGATGTGTGTGTGGAGGGTAGGCGCCCTGGACATTGCGGCAGAGATGGAGAAAGCAGTGTGGTGCGGATGTGGGAGGCAGCAGTGGAGGGCGCATCTTACCAAATTCCCAGGGCTTTAGTCCCAAAAAATAATTCAGTAGAAACATTTATGGAAAAGTGACAGAACATAAATTTCTGCTAAACTGTTCCTCAGGGGACTTAGTTCTTATTTATGCTGCCATAAAATTAACGAGACATTAACGATTTTATAGAATGCTAAACACTATAGCACAAAAACAAATGGCACAGAATGCTGCTTTACAAGATTTCCACTAACTCAAAAGCATCCTTCCAAGTCTTGCAAAGATTTTTTAATGACGGTACTTGTATTCATGGAACAATTTATGCCCTGACATTATCAAGTAAGTATTTAAAGATAAATCAATTAGATTGATACCCATGGGGAAATAGAATTAGTAAACATGCAAACCAGTATAAAAAGCCCTTATGTCAAAGCTCTAAGTAATAGTCTGGATATATGTGTTTGTGGGTGTGTGAGTGCAAGCTTCTATGGGTCTGACTGTGTTTATTGATTAACTTGTTTTTCCAGCCCAAACATAAATGAAGAAGAGTTAACACTTTATCCTAAAGACACCTGGTAGAAATATGAGATGGGATGGAATGTCAGGACAGAGAAGGCCAACGAATGGCCTTTGTCAAATAGATCCAGCGGTAGAATATTAAGCTGGTGTATGAAATAGTGTTTTCCTGATTTAATGCTGAGAGACTCCTGTAGGTATGTAAGTTTTACAAGTAATATGAGGAGCTAGCTCAGCTTTTGTGTTTTGTGGCTGTTGGTGGCATTTTGAGTTTTATAATTACAGCAGAGGCATAGGAAAGCGACAGATCATCGTAACAAAATAGTGCTGGAAGATAAATTGCTGAACTAAAAGGTCAAGTTTCAGAAAAGGAAATCGTTTCCTTGGCCAGGCCAAAAAAGTCCCTCCTGTGCATCACAACCAAATAGTTATGTGAAATTATATACCAGGGGAAAGTTCTGGAAAGTCCCTTGTCGGGATTTACACGATCAATGAGATAATATCGATCTTAGGTGTATATGAAATTGTGTGGTTCAAAGATATCTTCTAGAATTTATGTATATATGTATGTATGTATAAGATTATCTATCTATCTGTCTGTTTCTCTGTTTAACATTTTGTCACTTACATGAAGCCCACAAGCTATTTGTAAGTTTGTGTTATGTTTATAAAGTGTTCACAAACTTTTTACAAAAGGCCACATGGTAAATATTTTAGGCTTTTCCGGTTATATTGTCTGTTGCAAATACTTAATTTACCACTCTCATGCAAAAAGAAAACATAAACAATACTGAAAAAAATCAGCATGGCTGTGTTAAAACGAAACTTTAAAAACAGAAGTGACAGGTCCGATTTGACCCATAAAGCCATAATTGGTAAAACTGTGCTTTTGATGATTTTTATAATCTTCACAGTCATAATTGCCAACATTTGAAATATTATTATGAGTAAGAATGTAGGGTTCATTTACTTTTAAGTATTTTTCTTCTTTCTATTTATAGTGCTCAGTTCACTTTGTATATGAGTAAAACACACATACACACACACACACTGACATACATGTAGACGTTCTACCTGGAGAAAAGAGAACATGAGAGGTTCTTTCTTTCCATTACTGTGATTCTGTGACTTCAGTATTATGTGAAAAGTAGAAGCCTGAACAGAAATGGGAATTGACTGACCAATTGACAGGGCAGGCCCATGGCCATTTCTTAGATTCAGAATCTGAATGAATCAAGTAAAATAGAAGCAGAAGAGGGGTCAGCAAAGCAGAAGGAATTGCATAAGACAGATGTAAGGGCCTAGGTCAGAGAGAAAACTAAAGAAACTTAGTGGGGGGCGGGGAGGAGATTGTCTATTTACATCTGATACAAAATTTGGGAAACACTGTGTATCAAAGTTGAGGTCAAAAATAGTGATTCTCAAATTGTAGTGTGCATCTAATTCCTGGACCTTATCTCTGGAAACTTTGATTGAATGGGGCAGAGCCCCAAATCTCATTACTGTCCAGATTGGATGTTTTTCTTTAAGTTGTCCTTAGGTCATAGTTTCAAAAAAGCTGCTTCAGACTTTTTCCCTCTTCAGCTTCCTTCCCTAATTGTCTGCGAGTCTGGTCACCTGACCTCCACACCGCCTCTTCTCATTTCATCCCCTTCCTTCTCCTTTTGAGCCTTCCACTGTCCTGCTATCAAGATAATCTGATTATCACCTTTTTATTTGAATCTGTGAACCCCACATCTCAGAAATTAAAGGAATTCATCTCTGCTATTTATCAACAGAAAACAATGTCTCATACCAAAGCGAATGACTGAAAACACAACCCTCTCCTTAATGCCCCCCTTTGCCAGGCTGGTCACCCCAACTCCCCGTCCCTGCCAATCTGATTGCTCCTAACTCCTCCCTCTGCTGGCTTGGTTGCCCCTCACTGCCCACCACCCTCTGGCCTGGTCTCCCCCAACTGGCCTAGTCACCCCCAAATGCCCCCCCACACACACACACCTCCCGCAGGCCTGGTTACCCCATGCAGCCTGCTGTTCAGTCCTTTGGTCATCTCTCACTAATCCCCCTGCCGGCCTTATCACCCATGCAATCTGATGTTTGGTGGTTGGTCCAGTTGCTTCGGTCATGACA
The DNA here is from genome assembly GCA_004026805.1 of Lasiurus borealis. Lineage (NCBI taxonomy): Eukaryota > Metazoa > Chordata > Mammalia > Chiroptera > Vespertilionidae > Lasiurus > Lasiurus borealis. The sequence goes on from PVJN01039142.1 coordinate 14,008, forward strand.
GCGCCTGGCTTTTTATGTATTAGGATTTGCTTTCCCCTGAGCACAGCCGTGTTACCAAAACAAAGTACCTGTAAAGGGTAATAGGAAATACTCCAGGTTCCAGTCTGCAAAGGCAGATCTCTGTCTGCAGCAGGGAGATTTGTTTTAGCTTGTCCCCACTCGGCGTGGTGCTCTGGGGTGCTCATCTGGTAGGGCTTGCTGTGGGATCGCAGCGATGGTGCTAATTAAATGTCAGTGGGCTTGGGACCTGCCGCGAAGCCTTCATGCTCAGATGGCTGAGACAGAAGCAGGAAGCAGAGGCACATCAACTTTCCAGAAGCTCATTAGGGTTGGGCCAGGCTGGGATTCAGACAGCTTTCGTGCTCAGATCCTAAACGGATGCTGCAAGAGGGCTCGCAAATGAATTCCTAGAGGAGTAAATGAACACGTCTATATATTTTTAACAGAAAAAAAACAATTTCTCTTGGCAAGATTTCCTTGAAATCACCTCCTATTTTATTGACTATATCGTGCATTCTTGAAGTGCCTCGTATTTAACTTGTTTTTAAAGTTGATCACTCCCACATGTTCGACATTGTCACAAACAAAGGGAGAAGATTTCTAAAGTAATAAATTAAACACGCATATCAAGAAAAGATCAGTGCTTTGGGTACAGGTGGTGACAGGCAGCCAGACCCTTCCCAGCTTCTCTTGATGGCCTGACATCTCCTTTCCTGTGTGTTGCAATCTGAGTTGCTGTGGTTCAGGGAATCAGTCTTGAGATGGTCATGTGCCCCTTCCTGGAATGAGTGTGAGCTCCCTTTCGCAGTGAGTGGCATGCGTGATTTTCAGACCAGGAATCCAGCTAGAAACCTGGCATTCATCTTGACTACCTCCCTCCTCACCCCCAGACAGCATGCCCATCAGTTCCACCTTCTGAATGTCTCTCAGAGCAGCCCAGTCTTCTCTCTCTTGCCATTAGTTTCCTCTCCTGCATCATCATTTCTTGCCTGGACAATGGCAGCAGCTTCCATCTCTTTGCCTCCATCTAAGGTCCTTTTCAATCCCACAGGGAAGTCAGAGGGATTATTTAAAATGCCAACCTGTTGTGTCTGTCTCCCCATGAAATATTGCAATAGCTTCCAGTGGAGCAGAGTGTATGCCCGTTAACCTGGCTTAGGAGCCTTTTTATGATTGTGTTCCTGATTATTATTATTTTTTTATTATTTTAGCTCATATTTATCATGTGCTTCCTTTGTCTCATCTAATCATCACAGCAGCTCACTGAGACAAATATTAATAAATCACTGTTATTAACCTCATTTTGCAAATAGTGAAGCTTAAGAAAGTTGAGTTGCTTGCCCATAGTTGCTCTGTTAAGTAGGACAGAAGGGTTTTAAAGTCATGTCCATCCAGAGCCTGTGATACTAAACCACTGTACAACCCTACTTTCTAGCCATCTCTGTCATCATCCCTTTTCTGGCACAGAATGTTCCAGAATCTGCCCTCATCCTTCACTACCATCTGGTCCAAAACCGCCACCATCTCTATCTGGATTATTGCAATAGGCATCTAATTTCTCACCTATGCATTTCTTAGTGTCTTCACTGGCTCAGCAGCTACAACGAACCCTTAAAAAATGTCATGTAGATAATGTCACCTCTCTGCTCAAAACCTTCTAATACTTATGAATTTCTGAGCAAAAGTAAAATCTTGATATTGGATTCTAAAGTCTCCCAATATGATCTGGTTCCTCTACCCCTGCTACCCACCTCTCCACCATCTTTCTCCTTACCTGCTCAAGCCACTCTGGTCTCATGGCTCTGCTTTGAATCCAAGAAACATAATCCTGCTTTGTGCCTTTGAGTTTGCTGTTTCTTCTGCTTTTTAAGTTTCTATTAATGTGGTCTCTGACCATTTGCTTTAAAATGGCAACCTCCAGCCCCCTAGTGCTCATTCCTCCCTTCTTCTGCTTTCTTTTAATTTGTGCATTTTCCCATTTTGATAAACCATATATATGTTGGTTTATGTCTCGCCCACCGCCAGAATGTCAACTCTGTATCAGGAGGCTTGTGTGTGTTGTTTAATGTTATGACCCTAATGCCTAGAGAATTACTGGGCCAGAGGAGAGGCTTATCATTAAGTATTTCAGAATGAACATGCAAGGAATACACTAATTATTGCCTTTAGCTCATAATTGCTCAAGTTATAAGAAGTTTGTTTTGGATTAGGCCAAGTGGGTCTTGGTTATTTTAACATGCTTTATGGATCTGACAATATTGTTCCCTTTATCGATAGTTCACCATATAACACCAAAGAAGCTTATAGTTAGGCAGTAACTTTGTCTGTAGTTTAAATATGTTTGTATTTAATACGTGCATCCTTAAATGTCTTCTCAACCAGTTAGCAATATATTTTTTTAGGAAAAGAAAATACATTTTTCTAAGTGACTTTGCCTCTCAATTTTTCCCTTCCCTTTCTCTCTTGTCTTTGCATGTTTCCCTTTCTCTTTTCATTTACAACTTGGTAATTTAACTTCTGAATGACTAGATAACATTTAAAAGGGTGTTGGGTGAACAAATAACAAAATGTTCAGGAATTCTTTGTCTCTTTTCACTTTGATTCAGCTAATCGGAATCCTTACTTAGAGTTCAGATTCACCTTACTACCTCATTTCCTCCTTGATTAGGTCTGCTTTTTGAAATGCAGAAGTTCCCTTGAGCAATAATTCTCTCACTTTTGAGAATCACTCTAACAAAATCTGGCCCTTTTTTAAGCAGCGGTTGACGGACAGTTAAACATAGAGATAGCACTAGCATGATGTTTCTCACTCTGATGTAACTCAGAAATAGAAAGCTTGCAAACTGAGGTTGAGATACTTTCAAGCAATTAAACTTCAAGTTCCTGAAAATTATCTCATAGTGCTTCTTCTCAATCCCCCACGTTCCACCCTTGGCTTTACATCGGGCTAATTTGTGCACTTCAGAGGGGATCCCTGAGCACACTGGCAGTGTGAGGACTGGTGTGGAATTTATCATTAAAAAGGCTTTAATTAACCCACTTTAAAGAAGCTTTGTCAAGTCCATGAGCAACAGGAAAGCAATGAACTCTTTCTCAGAACAGGTATGTCCTAGAGGAGAGAAGAATTGTAGTAGCACAGTGCTCTTCCCCGTATGTGGTTGGTTGGGGAACTTACAGAGCATTAGGAGCACAGATTCTCCAGTGATTCTCTTTGATATAGTATCGTAGGTATTATTGTTATTTCACAGCTGGGTAAATTACACAGGAAAAGGTCAAGTTACTTGTATGTGTTCACATGAAAGATCAGCGGTAGAACCAGTGATAGTTCTTCAGTGTGGCAATAAGCCCACTCACTCCAACAATGCAAGGACTCTAAGTTTTCCCAGTCAACCACAAGACCTATGTTAATATGGTCAAAGGCGTCAAAAAGATGGCATTTTTCACCTCGTTGCCATGGGAGGAATCGCTGTAAATAATGAAAGAATCAAAATGCTTTTGAGGAGATAAGCAATGCTCTAATTCCTAATATCTTTGTGTTGTGAGTGAATGACTAAATTACTTTATTCCAGAAATAGAAATTAAAACATCTTTCACATTTACAAATTGTAATTTGACATTTTCTAAAAGTCAATCTCTTTTAGAAAATTAACCACATTTACCTTAAAAAAATTGAACAAACAAAAACACTCTGTGCCATTCATCCCTCCAGTCATCCATCCATCCATCCATCCATCCATCCATTCAATAAATATTTATTAAGGAGCTATTCTGTGCCAAACTTTTATTTTTTAAATATATTTTATTGATTTTTTTACAGAGAGGGAAGGAGAGGGATAAAGATCCAGAAACATTGATGAGAGAGAGACATCGATAAGCCGCCTCCTGTACGCCCCCTACTGGGGATGTGCCCGAAACCAAGATACATACTCTTGACCGGAATCTAACCTGGGGTCTTTCAGTCCCCAGGCCAACGCTCTATCCACTGAGCCACACTGGTTTCAGCCCATGCCAGACTGTTACAGATGCAGGGGACACAACAGTGACAAAAGAAAATTCCTGTCCTCCTAGGGCTTACATTCTAGGTAAGGAAGTTACATTAAAATCAAGTAGTTCCTGGGACCGGTTTGGCTCAGTGGATAGAGCGTTGGCCTGCAGACTGAGGGGTCCCAGGTTTGATTCCTGTCGGGGGCATGTACCTTGCTTGCGGGCACATCTCCAGTGTGGGGTGTGCAGGAGGTGGCTGATCGATGTCTCTCTCTCTCATTGACATTTCTGACTTTCTGTCCCTCTCCCTTCCTTTCTGTGAAAAATCAATAAAATATATTTTAAAAAAATAAATAAATAAAATCAAGTAGTTAATAACCACATGCACATGTTATTATTTTAGTTATTATGGAGAAAGATCCTTCTGTTCTTCTAGTGCTTCCCAAACCATATTTGAAAAATCCCTAGGGAGGGGACATGATGGTAAATGCCCAGCAAATTCATTTCTAGATGCTTGAAGAAGCTACTGAACTAGTTTCTGTCCTCTCGTTTCTGGGTCTGAAGGAATACATGACTTCCTTTATGGGAATGGTGATGTTGTGGAGAGATTGGTAGGCCATATTCCCCCATCATTGATGGGAGTGGGGTTCTTGGGGGTACTGCTGAAATAAGCATTTTCAGAATCCCCTCAGGTGAATGAGATGTGGTAAGAGGCTTTATTAGCTTAGAATTATATTTCTCAGGTTCCAAAGTCTCATGCCCCTTAATTCAGTCCTGGAAAAGGAGCAGCTGTGGGTTCAGCAAAGCCAGAAGCAGGGGCGGTGTCCAAAGTGTCCTTTTCATGGCGGAGCTGGGTCCAGCAGAGCATCAGGCTAAAGTCCATTGTCCATTGTGGAGTCCACATGGCCATGCAGATGCAGAGGAATGGACCCCTGCAACAGGAGTCCCTCCCTAGAGGGCCAAGAGCCAAGAGGGAAAGAGAACTCCTATGTCTGGTAGTTTAAATGTTCAGGTTTCCCCCGTGCAGGGACCACACCTATTCTGGTCACAGACTGGTTCCCAGGTGTGACTAACAGGTAAGCACCTTCCCATGTCACACAGACCTTCTTGGGCACATGTCTGTTGTCCAGTCCCTGCCCCCGGTGATCTGAGGGGAATAGACTTAGAAAATGTTTACTACAGCTTCCTGGCAAAACTGTATAAATGGCATGCCTATATTATCTAGTCTTCTCTTTACTCCGTCCCTGTTAATAATAACCAGGTTATTACCACGGTATCACTGAGACCCAGAAATTTCAAAGACTGGTCTTTATTTTTTCTCTCCAATACTTTGCCCTGCTTCAAGGGTTGAGCTATCAAACATGTATTCATTATAATCCCTGAAGGTCTTTTATTGATTTTGCTATAATTTCAGATAGACCCTAATGAATAGGAGTCTAGATCATCTGAAAATTTAGTTGTGTGTATGTTGTTGTTGTTGTTTTAATTTTGGCGAATTTCTGGCCCTTTTGCATATGTCTTTGTCATCGTTTGGCCACTGTTGTAATGGAAATGTCTAACTGACTTATAGGAATCATAAAGAATTTTGTTTAGATATTCGATAAATAAAACCTCTTTTAAAAAATCTCCTTTGGTAAAGATTCTATGGTGAAGGCTAATGCTGGTGTCCTAGGGGCAGTTTCTTACTTCCCTCAGCTCCTGAGTGTGTGGCCAGGGTGAGAGAAAACAATCCTGAGGTGCAGCTCCCGGGGGGGGGGGGGCGGGAAGGGGGGGTGGTTTGTGGTCCTGTGCTCTGCGGGTCCATGGATCCTCCACGGCGACCTCGCACGGTGCTCAGGGGCTGCGTTCTCTCCCAGGCTCGCCACACGCTGTTCCTCAGAACGGACACCCTCTCTGTTTTCTTTCCTGCTCCTTGCCAACTTTCCTCTTGGCCACACTTCCCTCTGGGCTTTCTCTTTGGATTCT